>OMOU01054697.1:0-10160 GCA_900312585.1 Malacocephalus occidentalis | reverse complement strand
GTCAATGTCCCAGGGTGTCAAAAGCAAGAAAGATGAGGAGCTGAATGTCACACACACACACACACACACACACACACACACACACACACACACGGCCGATTGTAGTTCACGGAAACTCAAACAAAAGTCAACAAAAACAGAAAGAAATGCATATGTTGTTTCCATTTGCATCCACTCTTCTCCTCATTCAAAAGTGATTCATTTGCAGTCCATTTCAAATGAGACAAAAGTGCCATTTTCCTCCAGTGAATCCTCCTTGGGTGAACAGGAGCATTTGGTTTTAGATCAAGCGGGGAAAGACCTGCAGGACTGAATTCTCATCCACGACGATCAATAGTCATCAATCAATCATTTGTTGTTTTATTTATTTATTTAAAGTACAGTTGAAATGCTTTTATCTTATTTATGTATGAAACACTGTTAATACTGATCACCCCCATTCACAATGACCAGTATGGTTGTTAGTGTGCTCCAGTAAATGAGTCCTCCTCAAATGATAAACCATTACAGAAATGTTGTCATGGAAGATCAGCAATTCTTATGACAAAAAAGTACAACTAAAATATATTCTGAGTCATTCATTATCGTAAATTGGAATCTGTAAATACTTTGAATGGAACCAGAAAAAATGTATACTTATACGCACAGTCACACACACACACACGGGCAGGCAGACAGACAGACAAACCGACACACACACACACACACACACACACGCAAACAACAAAACTATCTCTCTCACGATAATGTCCGAACACTGTGAGGGTGCCCACTATAATGGATGATATTGGGCAGGGTGACATTCGCCCAGGGAATCCATGAGACAGGTTAATCAGCGGTGTAATTAAATACAGATAACTGATGGCTCTCTATATGGCTGACCTAAATAAGACACACTCTCAGACTACCAACACACACTGAATATATCCTTCTCCCATAATGCACTGTGGTTGTAAACATTGGCAGAATTCTGGGTAATTCTAGCATTGTGTTGCTCATGACAAAAAGGGTTGGGTGGCGTGAATGATCAACGGGGGGTAAACGAGTGGTAAATGGTAAATGGATTGCATTTATATGGCGTCTTTTCACCCATTCATACACCGACGGCGGTATCAACCACGCAAGGTGCTAAGCAACACGTAGGGCTCGGCGTCTTGCTCAGGGACACCTGTGTGGAGAAACATGTGTTTCTGAAAATGGCATTCTTTGCAACTTTTGCAATGTTTTTTGAGGCTGGAGAATGACCAGACGCTGCTTCAGTTCTCCCTTGGGATGTTGGGATGGATCACTCAAATGTTGGTCTGTTGTCGCCCGTCCCATTCACATATCAGGCCCTGAAACAGATGGACAGATGGACGCAGAGAAAGAGAGACCGCCCCGGTTGGAAAAGCCACAATGAGCTTCGGACACACATGATGAAATGTATTGAACACAACCACAGCCTGTCTGGTTATCTATGTCCATTACTGTTCCACATTTCAACACACTGTTTGCAAAAATATCTTAAATGGATGGGCAGACTATCAATTAAAATGTCATTTTGAGGACTCTGCCCAAATGTTATCACATGTTACCTGTTTGTGTTCTAACAGACAAGATAACAACAAGGTAAAAGTTAAGTTCTATGGATGGAGAGCTGCATCCATAGCAACAGTCTGTTATTCATAGGTATTCAGAAACAGACTGTAGAATGCCGGCATTGATCAGAATCGAGTATTCAAAAAAGCGGTGTAATAAATATATCTAATGTTTAACGAGCAATCTGTCTTCAAGTGGGCAAACTATTAGAGACATGATCCATTTACTTTCATCTGGCCATGATTGAGCACATCATTTTGCTCCTGTTCAGCTCCGATCGTACGGCTTCATCGGTGACACATAAAGCCGGCACAGTCATTAATGGCACCTCATCCATAATGCTAAATGAGAATTGGCTTGGGGAGCAATGATTTCACGTAAAGAGATTACAAAATATGATCTTCTAACAAGGGCCTCTGCTCCCCAAGCCGAATCGCATGTCCCCAAGGGCCTAATAACTGGGAGAGGGAGACATTTTGGGCACCCAGATGTGAATGTTATTGTCGTTGAGAAAATATCATATAATGAACAGCGCTGTACTTTATGGCGTTATCGCAATCCACATGACACATTTTTAAGGTGTTTTGAAAGTGTTATTGCATCCCATTGACATGGGGCATATATTTTAAATGCCATTTGGATATTTGAGTTTGTGTGTGTGTGTGTCATGATCAACAAAGATACGTCCATAACTTCACCGTGGAAGATCTCATTTAAGAACAGATGGATTTTTCTCGATGATGTTATATGACATTCTAAAAAATATTATTTAGCACATCTGAGTCACTGGTCTCCACTTGTACCCATTCATCAGTACGAAATCACAAGTTCTCAAAGTGTATACAGCGTTGCCAACTCTTGCTTAACCTTCATTATAATCAACCAGCAACATTGGAGTGAAATAGCAACAGTCTAATTGGTGCGATAACAGCGTTATTTTATACTGTGCTTTAACAACAGACTACTCACTAGCAATAGGACTGCACGTGTTCAAGTACTGCATGTGCAACACAGTAAATGTGTTCAATAAAACCTATAGACAAGTTAATGGTTCAAAAAAACCTCTTCTGTAACATATGTTTAATGGAATTCCACAACTAGGAAAGTGTTTTGAAACATGAAAAATGACTTCTTTTGTGTGCGGATAATTCTTTTTTATCTAACTTGTTCAGAGTTTCTTCTTAGTATCCCAGCAACCGCAACAAAAATAGGAAGACTTTGAACGTGATATTTGTCACCTTTTAGGACATAGCTTTCACTCAATTATACAAGTCAAAATAAATGGCCACATGTTGTTAACTATCTAAAATTACCTCCTTGGTAAAAATGTTTTTTTATCCTCTCACTCTCCATCTCTCTCTCCCTGCTGAAAGCCTTGTTCTGATTGTTGAATCTAATTCCTACTTTGGCAGGCCATAATTAACAGTTGAGTTAGAGCAGAACAAAAATAATGGGGCTAAGAGGAAACTGGAGTGCTGCTTGTAATTTATGCACCTTATCAAAATTCAAAGTGAGATTAAAATTCAGCAGCACAGATTTGATTGTGATATAAATGAAAATTAGCCATTTTGTTTCTCACTCACACTGTAGTCGATGATAGAACCTTGACACCAGCCCGGGTGCTCAATGAAAATAATGAAAAAGACGATTTAAGGTCGTTAATAAACTCCAGACAAGAATTGCCACGACCCCACCTTGTAGCTTTCCCCCACACGTCACAGCTGCTGTTTGCTGCCTAATGTGTGCTCATAACTACAATGGGTTAACACCTAGCCCATTTACACTAACCAGCCAGCCCCACAACGTGCACATCACACCGTGCGTTGGAAATCATTGGTGGAAATAATTCACGTTGTTTTTGCGTTATAATATCTCTGGAGCAGAACTGTGCTCTCACAACTGAATGGCTAATGCTTAGCTAGTTTAGTTTGGGAGTCATGATATACAGATGTTAGCTCTTCCCCAACACTACACTGTTTCTGATGTCAAACCCGCTGTCTGTTGATCCAATTATGATGCTATTACTTCACGAGAAGAGTCAGCAGATGGCTAGAGTGACCTGCAACTTGTTAGCTGCAGGTCACTCCTTGTTAGAAATAAATGGAGTGGAATATTCAGAATAATTGTCGATCGACACTACATCAGTCAGTGATGTATCGATACAAATAGCATAAACATTTGAGAAGCACGATATTAATGCACAAATCTGCATGATCCTTCTGGTCAGAGCTTTGATGAGAGGAGGTCTACATGAGTTGATCTTTAGTGTTAGAGTTGTCAACTGCATAAAGTCATGAAGGGTAACTGGTTTCTCAAGAAGTTAGCACTGTGCAGCATATCAAGAGATCATTTGAGTCACAGCCAAGTCTGTCTGTATCTCACATTTAGACATCCAGACTCAAATCCAAAATAATAGAAACATCACAACATTGATGTGATTGATCGGGAGATACATGATAATTCCAATTGTATGTTCTGGGTTTCTTTGAATGAAATGATGGCAATCACTTATACTAATACCAAATAATGGCAAGTTTGTTCAAGTTAATTCAGTGCATTCTGCATTGCATTATGTGACACAGAGTAAATGTAGATTTTTCGAACATCCATCGAGGGCCATGCAAAATGATTGAACACATACAGTATATCAGACTCACCTAATGCGATGGCTGGAACTGCTTCTCTGGTGAGGTGTTTGGTGTCAGATGGCACTGATGATGATGCTACTTGCAGCCGGTTTTGCAGGTTTGGCTCAGGTTGGTCAGTCTTGAGCGGAACCGAGTCTTTGCAAGAGTCAGTTTTGAAGAGAACTGCTCATAGCAGTAGGTCATCCCAGTGATGCAAACTTCAGTGCATGTCTCCTCAGCACGTACATCCAGTTTGTAGAATTTGAGCAAAGGGAGGTTGTTGTATCTAGCTCTGAGCTCGTCATTGCTTTGCAGCTCAATGATTTTGTGTTGTAGGTTGTCAGTCACATCAGCTGCTTCCACATCATACAGCATGGTCAATATGTTCACATTTTGCATTTGATTGAAGAGAGGTGAGAAGCTGGTTGGGACCTTGGAGCTTGACGTTCAACTCTGACAGGTACTTGGTAATGTCCACCAGGAAGCCCAAATCACACAGCCTCTTGCTATCACTGAGTTCCGTGACAGGTTTCCCTTTAATTTCCATGAACTGTTTCACTTCTTCTCTCAGTGAGTAAAACCATGTGAGCATATTTCCATGACTCAGCCACCTCACAGTGGTAAACCAGATCTCCATACTCTGGTTCACTCAGTAACTCCTTGAACTGGCGGCTGTTCAGCCCTCTGCTTTTGATGGCGTTTATGGTGGAAACGACAGTTGTCGTCACATTGTTGAGCTTCAGTGGCATACAACTAACTCACTTGGATCGAGACTGAGACGACTCATTTCTTTTTTGACCATTGCATTCAATCCCTTTTGCGCGTCAACCATGGCTGGGGCTCCATCCGTGGCCAGGCCACATAACTTGTCAAACTGCAGTTTGAATTTGTTCATAGCCTAAACAACTTGCTCAAACAAATCCTCCCCTTTGGTGGTGCCATGCATGGCTTGCAAAGACAACAACTCCTCCCTTGTATCAAACTCATCTGTAATCCCCTGCACAAACACAGCTAGTTGGGCGGTGTTTGTTATGTCTGTTGTCTCATCGCAGGCCAGAAATCTCTTGCGGTGTCCTTCAGTGATTTCTCAATATCTTGTGCCATGTCAGTAATCCGACCTGAGACAGTCTTCTTTGAGACAAACTGACACTTTGGAACAATTTGACTTTGTCCGGTGCGAGCAGCTCCACAGCGGCAACAAGGCACTCCTTCTGAATGCGGTCTTAGCTTCTTAGCGATTAGCTGACTCACCACAAAACTAGCATGCATAGTGTTGTCTCGGTCAGACTCTGGTCTGATGAAGACCTTGTTCAGCACCAAAACTCCGGCGAAGAGCGTAAACTTTATCCAAGCGCATTTGTCCTTTCAACTCGTCCAGTTTAGCATGTTTCGCACTGTAATGACGCTCAAGTTTGGCCTTTTTCATCACCAAGAGCGCTTCACGACAAACTAGGCATACTGGCTTGCCTTTTACTTCCACAAAGACACAATCGCTTGCCCATTTCTCTGACTAAGTCCATGTAGGACATTCCACATCTACCTTTTGTTTTCTTGTTAGTCGCCATGTTTGAATATACTGAATATACTGAATGAAATGATGAGACGAACATGCGATCACGCGATCACACTTTACATACGTGCTGCGTTCACTGACCCTGAATATGACACGGACAGATGACAACTGTCCGTTTTATCTCAGAGGAAAAAATGATCGCTGTCTGGAGTTATTTTTGTGTGTTGTGTTTCTGACGTTGCTTTTGTTTATTTTCATGAATTGCCTCACGGGCCAAAACAAATCGGTCTCGGTATATGGCCCGGAGGACGGAGGTTCCCCACCCCTGACCTACAGTATACTGGAATATATATATATATATATACGTATATAAAATAATGGAGTTCAACTGAATGTACTGTATATTCTGTGAAACTACATTATTTAAAAACTGTTTCTCATTGCCCTAACGTGAGGCTCCAGGAGTTAAATCAGCAAACGGAACCTTAACATTGGACAGTACAGGATAGGATAATGTTGAAGGAAGGCAGTAAGAGGCACGATACAGCAATTGATTGAGACACAGAATATCCATAGGCCCACCTTTTATCTTGCAGTGAAGAGTCTGCAAGATCATTTGTATTATTTTGCAGTTAAAAGGGAACCATCATGCTCAGCTATTTACTAAACGAGTACTGCTTCAAATGTGAGTTTTGAAACAATACTGGTCTGCAACATCAACTTCGTTTCCGCAAAAACATCTGGGAAAGTTGGATCATTGATGTCATTTGTCCAGGATTTGTCTCCATCTGTCTGATTTATAAAAATGACATCAATGGTTGAGATTATGTCAATTCTTGAATTTTCTGCAAAAAGTTTTTATGTTTTTCTCTCATGTTAGAAAATATATGATTCCCCTTTAAGCGAAGATGGCAGAGTGGCAGTCACCAAGTGTCACCAGTCAACAACCTCCCCCCCCCCTCCCCCAGCCTGCATGCAGCAGATATAGCACCCTTGACTGCTTCTGTCTGGACTTCATAGATAATTGTGTTTGTAGCCACGAGTCTCAATGTGGACTTGTGTAGTGTATGTATAGTGTGTGTGTGTGTGTATATATTTGTGCATGTGTTCCACAGAAAAATGAATTATCAGCTTTGACCACTGATTAATTTATTTTAAATTAATTATTTTATATAGAAATAATGTAGTATGTAAATAAAGTAGTAAAAAGTAGTAAATCAAGTCAATAAATAATGTAAATAAAGTAGAAATAATGGTTTGTTAGAAACAAATATTTGTCATGGATGTTGGGGAATGCTTGTATTTCACAGGATAATTTCATAATCCACTCACTTACCTTATACCTTAGCATTAGAATGCATTTTATTTTTTCCAGCTCAATGTCAATGTTAAATGTTATATATATATATATATATATAGTTAGATTATGTTAAATATTTTATATATATATATATATATATATATGAGAGAGAGAGAGAGAGAGAGCGAGAGAGAGAGAGTATACACTATATACATACATTGACATAGATAGGTAGATCGATAGATAGAGAGAGCGATAGATGTATCTCTTTATCTATCTATCGTCTTCTTTGTGTTGGGTAGAATCTATTACAATCTCAGGTGATCCCGTTTGTTTGCTTGATTCCATGGCTGTGGAATGCTGTGTGTGCCAATTTGCTTGATGTTTGAAGAGAATAGAGAATTACACAGAACAAAAAGAGACGTTTGGAAATTTCAAAGGAGACGCTATTGGATGTAGCGTTGTATATTCTTGTTTCTCTAATTATTTCTGTGAATTGGTCTATTGCAAGTGTAGGGGCACACTGTTCAGACAACAAGATCTTAATGAATAACCTACTTCCATGGAAATAAGAATGGCCAGAGTAAACAGAATCATACACTGTGTTTGACACAGGAGAGGTACAGACATAGGTTCCTCCCCGAAACCAGCTTTTATTCCAAGCACTCTATAACACCGAATCCAAAGAGGACAACTCCCATCTCCAGGTTTCCAGTTCATCTAATGCTGATATGGATATAGGGTGTTATGTGTCCCTGCATAGCATGGAAGGGGGAAAGGCCATTTTGGAATGAGTTAACTAATGAAAAATGGTGATAAAGGTTAAGGTTAGCACATTACCTTTAAGCTGCAGAAGGGCAGTCATAACCTTACTGCCCAAAAAGGAAACCTACTGTATTCCTCTTAGACGACAAGATTATCATAAATTATTATTATTATAAATAAACAGGTCTGTTCGGCAGGGTTCCACTGCCTGGTATGTTGTATGGGTTTTCTATTGAACCAATGCTCCATGCAGTTTTGGTATACAGTATATTGAAGGGATTATTTTACCTGATTAGAATGCTAGTCATTGACAAATGGAAAAAAGGCTGGAACAATGTTACAATAAATATTTAGGGGTGTATCTGGGTGATGAAGTAACTGTTAAAATTAACATTAAGCGTTAGTAGGTGAATGAAGAATGGAAGCAGATCATCCCACAGCAATCAACTCAATGGAACATTGAGTTGCATTGAGCTGATTGCCAACAACCTGTTGGTCTCTATGCACTATGCCAGCGCCTAACTTGCATGGAACCACCTACAGTACTACTAGCCTGTCCTCAGGCTATCATCGTAGACTGTTTCTGGGACAGGCGACATTGGATGCCTCAAAGCAACCTTTTCCTACCAAAGGAGACAAGGGGCAAAACCTTGTACAAATAGCAACAGCCACCTTCCAGATACAGTTCTTTCAGCGGTATCTGACGGGACCATAGACTGTACATGGACTTAGTCAGTGTGACGTCACCCATTGTTTCATGAACTACCATTTTGAAGCTTTGAGTTTGTCATTTGGCCATCGCAAACTTGACTTTTGCAACCCGAGATTGGTCACAAGAAGGTGGCATGTCTTATAAAATGGTAAATGGTAAATGGATTCCATTTATATAGCATTCTGTCACGCTATCTCCTAGTTTTCTCTCTACCTGTCTGAAACAATTGGTGAACTTACGTCAAGGAGCCCGGAGTGCGGTGGACTATTCAGTTGAGTTCAAGAACCTCGCATCAGACGCAGGTTCGGACAACACATCGCTGAGAGAGAAATTCTGTTGTGCTTGGCTATTTGTCTCAACAATCAATTATGGGGACAGCACTGGCAAGAGTCGATTCATTCTCCTCCACCAAGATTCTCTCAGCCCCGCCAACTGTTGCCGAACAACCCGGAGCCTGAGCCGATGCAGTTGGAGTGAGCACACATCACCCTCGAGGAGCGGGACTGTGGAATGCGTGCCAGGGCTTTCCTCTACTGTGGAGAGATTGGACACTTCTTGGATACACGCCTGGTCCGTTCATTAAATGCTTGAGCTCGTCAATAGTGGGAGACATCCTGATGAGTCAAGCAGCATGCACCTCTCTCTTATGTCCCTAGCTCAATGCTAGAATCTTGTGCTGCACTCATTCCCGTTCTCTCCTCATCGTCGTTGATTCGAACTCGAACGTGGTTGGCGGAAGTTGGCGGCGCGTGCACACGCAGCGGCTCCTCTCAGTCCCGACAGAATGGTGTTTTTGTGTTTTTTTATGTCTTTAAATATCATCTTTTGTTCGTCCTCGTCGCGTCATGTCAGTCGCAAGACGCATACTTTCCCGAGAGTTGCTGCTCGACATCCGCAGAACCATATTTACGGAGTTAAATCCGACTATCGCGGAAGCTTTACGCGACCGCGGTCTACTCCGGAGGCAAGCCGCACTACCGCCCCCCACTCCTGCAGTCAGTCCGCCGTGGAGGCACCACATTCGGAACCTACGGACTCAGAAGAGGGGCAAGCGCGGAGGTATACGCGCTCGGCTTGCAGCTAGTCCCCGCCATCCAGCGATTCCCCCCATCGTACTGGCCAATGTACGGTCGCTGGACAACAAGTGGGATTACATCGACATTTTCTGCAAATCTACCAAGACTGTGAGTGAGTGTTGTGTCCTGGTGTTTGTGGAAACATGGCTTAATGACGGCGTCCCAGACGGCGCTATCCAGCTCGGCGGACTAACATGCCACCGAGCAGACAGAGCGCTCGTCGAGAGGGGGAAAACTCGCGGCGGAAGGATCTGTGTTTACATCAGCGATGCCTGGTGCCGCGACGCTGTGGTGGTCTGTAAACTCTGCTCACCACTGGTGGAGTTCATGATTATCAAGTGCCGGCCATTCTACCTGCCGAGGGAATTTACTGCCATATTGCTTGTGGCAATATACATCCCTCCCGGCTCCGACAACAACAGGAGCGAGGCACTGAACGAACTCTACCAGCACATCGGGACAGCAGACAGCCCACCCAGATGCTTTCCTCATCCTGGCTGGGGATTTCAACAGCAAACCCAAGAGCGTGTTTCCAAACTTCATGGACATATCAACTTTCCCACACGCGGTAACAATACTCTGGACAATG
>OMOU01054607.1:0-10139 GCA_900312585.1 Malacocephalus occidentalis | reverse complement strand
GACAGGGGTTAGGCACTTTCAAGCAAAAATGACGACGTAGATATTTAGTGGAACTAGTGTCAATGTTTCTCCACAATAGGAATATTACAACGTACCCTGCCTTAAACTAGGCAAACTAAAATACTATTTTAATATTCCATAAAAAACCACGATGCATCTCTAGTGCATAATGTGATTTTTTTGGAAAAAAAAATTACATGATATATTTGGATATTGTATATATATTTATATACAGGTGTATGTGTGTGTGTGTATATATATCATGATTGAACTTTAAAGTAAATATCCAATGTTTCTAGGTTGGGTTGTCCCGGTTTCACCCAACCAGAATATCGGCCAACACCTGTTGAAAAGGGAGTGTCCAAGTCTTTGTTCTTCCCAGATGAGGCCATCAACCGACACCCAAGATTCAGGTACGATCAAGGATGGCTGTCACTTATTGACTTATTGCGAGTTTTGATTGAGTGGGAGAGAGCGAGGGCTAAGTCCTGCCTTGTGGGCTCATAAAGTTTTATCTGTTGATGTTGACGAGTATGATGTTTGATGCGCTCTCTTCAGCACGCTGACCAGAAACATTCGTCACAGAAGAGGCGAGAAAGTCGCCATTAATGTACCGAGTAAGTGTACGACAGATACTGAACGACGGCTTCATCGTAAAAGGCCTTCAGTCAAGTTTACCTGCACAGCTCATAGTGGAACTGCTATGTTTGCTTTTACTCTTATTGCCTGTCTGTGCCTGTGTGCGTGTGTCTGTGCGTGCAGTCTTCAGGGACCAGAGGACTCCAAGTCCCTTTGTGGAGAACTTTCCGGAGGACGACGGGGAGGCGGCCAGAGCTGCGCTGCCAGACCACATCTACATGGACGCCATGGGATTTGGGATGGGCAACTGTTGCCTCCAGGTACACAAGTTGATCCCACGACAACTCTACACTGAATATGTCCGGAGGTTATGCATCATAACCACGTGGTGTCATTCAGATTTGCATCATCACTGGCACGACTGGTTTGGTTTGCAACACAGATTTCACCTGGTCATGTGACCTACGTGACCTGTTTGTTTCCGCAGGTGACATTCCAGGCTTGCAGCATTGCTGAAGCGAGGTATCTGTATGACCAACTCGCGACATTCTGCCCTATCGTGGTAAGTGGTTAGGGCATTGGCAGTGCTGTTGTCATACACATGGTTGTTTCTTTGTAGTGGCTGAGAACCTGTGGCTTTTTTGACCTTGAACATGCGTACATATACAAAAGTATGTGTACATACTTGTAGGAAATGTATTTATGTAGCAGCCTTCAAACTAAAGCCACCTGCAGTGCTTTACATGCATAGGAAAGGACTTTTGAAACGACAATTACTTAAAAGATAAATGATATAAAGAAGGTAAAATGATTAATATACCAGTGCAGAGTACAGACATACATTTTTTAAGAGGCAGACCTCCGCTCCAGTTTGTAATTCATTAGTGTGTGCGTGCGTGCGTGCGCGTGGCTGTAACAAAAACAAACGATTTGACTGCGCTAAAGTGGCCTGCTTGTTTGCCTGCCCCTTGCAGATGGCCCTGAGTGCTGCCTCGCCCTTCTACCGGGGCTACGTGTCCGACATCGATTGCCGCTGGGGGGTTATTTCTGCCTCGGTGGACGACCGGACGCCAGAGGAGAGGGGCCTCAAGGTGAGCGGCGGTCTCCTCATTGATCTCCACGCTAATTCCTTTTGGGGCACGTTTTGGATTTTGGAGACACGGGTCTTCGCATCGGGTGAAGATTATTAGTAAGCTAACCGGAACGCAAAAGGCCTCCTCTTAATAGAGTGATTGTGTGCCGGCTGTGTTGGTCTAAATGTGCTTGAGAATCTGAGTGCGGTTTTGGCACGGCGCCACACACCATCTGACTGTTTACCTCCTTCGAGACCGAACAAACTGAGGAGACCGACGAGAACAAACACATCTGTCAAACGCCGCAAATAATTTTTCCTATTTTTGCAGCCTTTGAAGAATGACAAATACAGAATCTTCAAGTCACGTTATGACTCCATCGACAGCTACCTCTCCAGCTGCGGGGAGAAGTACAACGACATCGACCTGACCATCGACGAGGACATCTACCAGCAGCTGCTGGACGGAGGTACTTTCAAATTAAAAGTCAGTCTACTACCGTGCGCCACCGTTCTGTTTTCAAAATGAGGCGAGGCCTTTGGCAGTCCCTTGACTACGGCCACACAACGCCACCTCTTTGCAGCTTTGCTGCCGGGCTCCTCCCACGAGCAGGAAATGGGTGGATGTTTGTTTGTAGGAACAAGTGAGAGACGGCAGAGTTTTGTAAGCAGAGCATGTGTTTCCTGCTTATTTGTTAGAGCGCTCTTTGAGTGTGTGTGCGTGTGTGTGTGTGATTTAGAACTGGCTTATCCTTCCTCTGTGCCTTGACTCCCCAATGCACCACAGGTGTGCAGCCTCACCCAGCCCCAGAGTCTAATCAGCCTGACCAACCACACACACACAAACACACACTCCACAAGGCCTTAACGCTGTACTAATTAACAACACGATGCCACTTTTGAAACCACCAATCGTCTGAATGTGTGTCGTAGGGATCGACAAGCTGCTGGCTCAACACATAGCCCACCTCTTCATTCGAGACCCTCTCTCTGTGTTTGAGGAAAAACTGCACCTGGATGACGAGAACGAGTCCGATCACTTTGAAGTAAGCATGTTGCATGTAGTTGCAGATGCTACTAGCAAAAGGCTAACATAGCCAGAGGCAGGTCTTATTGTTTTAACTGTGTGTGTGCGTCGCCGTCATCCTCTTGTTTATAGAACCTCCAGTCCACCAACTGGCAGACGATGAGGTTCAAGCCTCCGCCCCCCAACTCGGACATCGGCTGGAGGGTTGAATTCCGCCCCATGGAGGTAACCTCTAAAGCCTCATTTCAGTCACTGTCACCTGTGCAAGCCGGCGTGAATCATTGGCGAGTGTTCATGTTGTTCCCACGTTCTTCTAGGTGCAACTGACTGACTTTGAGAACTCTGCATACGTGGTGTTTGTCGTGTTGCTCACGAGGGTGATTTTATCCTACAAACTGGATTTTCTCATTCCCTTGTCAAAGGTAAATACTTTTTTTGCCCATTGCATAATGTTGTAGATTGCACTCAAGCAGCATTTTGTGCATTGTGGCAGTTGAGCCTTACCACATACCACTAAACGGGCTTCTCTGGGCCCCTCCCCACAGGAGACAGGCAGATGTTGTGACAACCCGGTTTATTGCCGAGTTGGGAGTTTGGGTTGTTGACAGAGTAAATGGAAAATGTTAGCATGATAGTGCTCACCTGAGTGTGTGTGTTTGTGGTAATGGCTGGTTTAACCTGTGGGTATTGATTAGCCAACGCACCACAGGTGTGCAGCCCTCACCCGGGCCAGGTGAGGCTGGTTAAACCAGCCCCCGACCACACACTCTTGTGAATTCTTATCATTAGTGTTGTAGCTGGAAGCACGCAGCAAAACCCGCCATTATCTCTCCTACATGGCCTACACAGTCAAGCCAATGCCACAAAGCCTTTTTTTTTAATTTTTACATTTGTCAGACATGACGACCTCTTCAAAGAATGATGCTATATGCTAACCAAACGTTCACCTAGTTAACCTCACCGCCAGGTGCGTCAGTTGATTTTTGAGTTTTAGTTAGAATACTGTTTCAGTGGCTCTATTGGGAGCTGCCCAATTTCTGAATTACATGACATTTTATGTTAATTCCCTGTCATTTATTGTTACTTTTCCTGATGTTTCTTGTGCCACCGTATTATTTTAGTTTCAGTGTCGGTGTGCAGACATTCGTATTGTATGAGGTGTTGTATCTCGGGCCTGCTTGTGGTACTATGGTGCCAACGCCGCTCCTCCTCATCGCCCGCAGGTGGACGAGAACATGAAGGTGGCGCAGAAGCGCAACGCCGTGCAGGAGGACATGTTTTACTTCCGGAAGGACATCTTCAAAGGTAAGGCGGACGGAGCCCCCCCCCCCCCCCCCCGCCGCGCGATGGGACTGAGACGCCGTGCCGTTGACCTCAATAAACAAACAAACAAACAAACAAACAAACGATGAGGACATTCTTCCCGCCCTCCTAGGGTGCAACCCGGGGCTGGACGGAGCGGCCGCCTCTGCCCACAACGGCGCCGTGGAGACTGACGGCGACAACAATGAGGAGTTCACGCTGATGAGCATCGACACCATCATCAACGGGAAGGTTGGTCCCGCGCTGCTTGAGAAACGGAGGGACCCCCCGCTGCTGTCCTTTTGTTAAAGCATTTCCATCGCATTTCATTCGGCACACACTTGAAATAATAAAGTCACATTCTCATAAAAATACCGAAGTAACATTTTTTTTTTTTTACAGATTGCGGTATCTGTATTTACAATATGGCGTGCAATACGTGTATGTGTAGTCCCCTTCTGGTCCGTTATATTTTTTGCTCGTGTGTGTCTCGTAGGAGGGAGTGTTCCCCGGGCTGATCCCCATCCTTAACTGCTACCTGGAGAACATGGAGGTGGACGTGGACACGCGCTGCACCATCCTCCAGTACCTGAAGCTCATCAAGAAACGAGCCTCGGGTACGCACGCACACACATGCACAAACACACACAGGCTTCGAAGAGGATCCACCAAACTCTGCCCGCTGTTTTCCAGCATAAGAGCGTACCGATTCATAGGCGGTCTGCTTCTGCGAGCGGTGGGAAAGTGGGACCAACCACATAATTTGTCTGGGATTCACATTCATCCACGACTGCGACTACACACACGTGGAACCAAGCGGGGAGTTCTCCCGAGAAAGAAAGGTGGCCTGGCCTCGCTTGTGGCTCGACCGTGACGCGGGGGGCTGCCTCCCCAGCCTCACCCGGCTTGGTTTCTGTGTCGACAGGGGAGCTGATGACCATGGCCCGGTGGATGAGGGAGTTTGTGGCCCGGCACCCACAGTACCAGCAGGACAGCGTCGTCACCGACAAGATCAACTTCGACCTGCTACAGAAGTGCGACCGCATCGCCAAGGGGGAGGAGCGATGCCCCGAACTCTTCGGCGAGCCCGTCAACCGCAAATGAACACGTGTCTATGCACTGTACTGTACTGCACTGCACTGTACTGGCGTGTGTGTGTGTGTGTGTATTGTTGTTGGCATGCAAGAGACCAAAAATGTGGCTTGACATGGGCGCATTCCAGAGTGCCACATGTACACAACGTAAGGTACCCATACCCGCACTAAGTGTGTACATACTTTATCAGATTTTTATGATTATCAATTTATTTTAATAGAACGGTGGAGGGGGGGGGAAAAAAGGTTTAAAGTGTGAGCAATAGCGACGTGTGTATATATTTACATTTATCTCTGGTGATTGAAGGAAACCAGTGTTTGTGAATGTACATTTTTAGCAACGCGGTGTACAATAGCAGGGTTTTAATCATTGTGTTTTGATTCTTTGTGTCTGTTTGTTGTATATACTTGGGTCTTTTACAATTAACATGGCTACTGTTGATTAGTCCTCTTGGCATGAAGTAGAAATCTTTAGCTTCTGAAGTGCTGGATCCTGTTTGCCTTGCTATGCCAACATTGTAGAAATGAGTGCAACATGCAAGTGGAGATTGGGACTTCAATGTTTGCTGCTTCAAATAAATCTGCACAGCATTCAATAATGTCTCACACTCCATTTAATGTCTTTTCAATACAAAATGACTGAGATTTTTGTACTGGTTTTTCCCATTTGGGGTGGTAAAAGCAAAGGCATACTCTGTTTTAAGCTGCTTACATTTTTTACATTTGGTTTCAAATAATGTTGATTATAGACATGGTTAGGTACTACAATGCTATACACAATATGTAGCCTATATACTTGCAGTTTATCTGCATACATTCAATAGGCCTAGATACAAAGCAGTTACTTACTTTTTAATTCATTTATAACAATCGCACGGCAAAGTTATGTTTCGGATGTTGTTTTGTCTTTCTCCACCAGCGATATTGTGTCAGCAGCCGAACTTGTGCAAGCTTCACTCTGAACAGCATCTCTTTCATCCAACTGTCCGCATCATTCTAGTTGACACCCCGCGAGGAATTCTGCCAGTCAGCACATTCGCCTCCTCCCATGGCCCGTGTCGCGTCCCACACTGCACACTGAAATGTTTTTATTCTATTATTCTATTAAAATGATTACATGCATACACATGATATAGTCTGTATCTAATGTGCATCTTTAGAGTGTCAGTGTTAAAGTATTATGGCGACCGGAGGATAGATCGCGTTCATGGTGGGCGGTCTATCTGACAGGCGCAAGGGATTGTGGGACATTTTTGTGGTTTATGTTTGAGTTGTCGTTCTTGTTTTGGTTGAAATTTTGTGTTTTCGGTCACGTGGTTGTGTTCTGTGTCCAACAGAATTCCCATCCATGGTGTGACTGTTGTCATTGGTGACCTATATGTTTGGAAACGGGCTGTTGGCACGTTCACTTTGTATGGTTCGGTGACAATAAACAACAATTCCTGTAGTCGTGCGATGTTTGGGGCACAGAATTGTTTGAAACCAAGATCTCGTGACTCGCAATTCATTCCTTTGACACAAGCTCGCCACAGTATTTATAAAGCTGCTAGTATTATTTCTGTCGCTAGATGGCGCCAATGCACTGGCATGCGCCTGACATAACGTTCAACTGAAACACGGCCAGATCAGGGCTGTCATTCTCCCGCGATTTGGTTTGAAGTAGATCATTATTCAACCAGGAATATATCAAATACATCATCATCCCAGCGAGGTTAATGGTGCGATTCTGCCATTGCCATTTCATGTAAAGAAATTGCACATGTGTATGCATCGCCCTGTTCCAGGTGAGGACCAATAATGTATTATTCCTCTAAGTTGTGCCACCTACATACTTGTATATATGGTATATGGTCCCTATATCCACCGGTGTGGAGGCTAGCCCCGTCTATTCCTGACCATTATGAATTGAGAAAGGTCCACTGGAAAGTGAATAGCGTTTGCATGAAGCATGCTCGAAAAGTGGGCGAAATAGTCGGTAATACGGAAGTAGGTTTTTTTCTCATTTCCGTGAAAAGTTGAATCCATCTAGCCTCCGCGCATTTGCTTTCCCAGGCAACGAAGTTGAAACCCGGCGGTTGGTAACCTACTGGGCCAATTACTTGATCGACGCTACAAAAAGTAGGCGAACCCTTTCCGTAGACCCCGTGTCGTCGAGAGTAGATTGGCTGGTTTTTACCTCACTGCCTGTTTAACTGACCGTGGCACAGGAGGGTCCACGGCGTTGTTGTTGGGGATTATTTAATCTCGATTATTTGAGCACTGATAGCGACCCCGCAGCGCCGAGGTGTCAGCGCTCCACCGCCGGTAGTGGACGTGTTCCTCCCCCGCCACTCTCTCGTCCCCACTCCGCCACAAGCCTGCACACCGTGCGGACACACCGGGAAGCAGCAGCGGCAGAAGCCAAGGTTACGCGGCTGGATCCCTCCCTAAAACAACGGTAGGTCCCATTTTAGAATTGTTTAGTGACGAACGAGTATAATGGCTCGACCTCCAGAGATTTTGCGATGTATGAATGGCGACAGACTGGGTAGTAGTCGAGGGGGATGCTGAGGCGGTGACCTCTGCTGTACCCTAGACAAGATGCGAGCGGGAGGCGACGCGTTCTACTCAACCCCCGCATGACCCCGCATCACCCCCCACCCCAACACACACACACACCACTATACTATGTGTGTGTTATTTAAAGAACCACCACATGTAAATACGGTGATGGCTATTAGTATTCGTATCAGAAGTCAGGCTCTAGGGTATATAGGCACTTTGAAAAGTTTGACAGACTGAACTGCTATGGCATGTTGAGTGTTTCCTGTCTAATGTATATTAACACTTTACAAATGTTCTTTTCCATAGATCACCCTAGCAAAAATAGCCATGCCCATTTGCTGATGTAATCATGTTTTACATTTTGTTTGAAAGTTTATTTCCATCTGCTCCACATTATATTTGGCTATTTATAGATCGCCAATTCACAACAGTGGGTCGATATCAATAATTCTGAAATTAAGAATTATTGATGTCTAGGCCTATGTCTACCAAATGAAGGTAGGCATAGGCCTAACCATCTGTGCCAGAATGTGTTCTTTCTCTTAATATGATGCCTACCAATTGTCAGTTCTGTAGGATGTGGACCTGATTATGTTATGTCATTATGTCATCTTTGATAACCAAATCCTTCTGTAAAGAGCATTTAGTGTGAGTCTATGTCTATAATTGTGGTGACACAAATGTGGTAGGCCTTCAAAAAACGTGTTATAGGCCTAACCTATTCAGTAGTTGAATGAGGAATGCCCCAGTGACTTGGATTATAACTGGGTTCTATAACTAGAACCCCGTATCACTCTTGGTATATATTACAGTATGGAAAGCTAGCTTCATCTGATAGGTCTGCTCATTAGCAGATCATGTTTCTCTGTTTTCTGAAACCCCGGCAGTGTCACTCTGATTATAACACAAAAAAAACAACCTTCTGATTAATGGGCAAAAATGTATAAAGCGATAGAAACACTGATATATACATTGATGCAGCTAATAACAAGCCAGTGCTTCAGTAAAGGCTTGCAGAACAGTCGTCTTGCAGAACAGTCTGCACCGCCAGCAGAATTTAACAAGGTGTTGCCAGGCGCGTCACAAACCACACATAACTTCCTGTGCCTTTTGCCCTACATATTAGTTATGTATGATAGTTTGGTGCGATAAAATAGGCTTAATTTCAGAGGAACGCTATAGACCTAGGCTACATAATGTGCTTTGATTATAGAGACTTTCATAACAATTTTTGAATGTATGTAATCAGTCAATCTGTGCCCATGAGCTGTCCATGCTTTATGTTACAATAGGCTATCCTTACACATATTGTAGTACAACTACATTAGTTTATGAACTACACTATCGACTATGAACTCTCCAATAGAAGATGAAAAAAAATCAGTTAATTTGTCAAGGACAGTGCATATTAATAAACAGTACTGTAAATATGCCCGAATTAATCAGGACTCTAGTTTTCATCTGTAGTCCCTGGCCAGGTGTGAAGTTGGCACACCTGGCCAGGTTCAAATTTGTATACATTGTGATCTCAATGCATTTTCAGCTACTCATTTCTTTTAAATAACGTTCCTTTGTGTGCTGTCATTACAGGTGATAAATGGAGACATTCAATGACAAACTCAATGCCTACATTGAATCATGGATGGGGCCAAGAGGTAGGGTTTTGCATCCTTTGTTGCTGTTAATGTTAGCTTCCTCCATAGCTTCATAGCTTCCTGTCATTGTACTCTTGATCATCCACCTCACGGTTTATTTGAAAAATAATAATACAAGAGAACTACAGAGAAAAACTGTTTTTGCCTTTCTTGTCTGTTTGTTATCATTTGTTATTGTGTCATTTGTTATTTGTTATTGCCGCCATGACTCTGAAGATCATTCGATAACACCAAGCTAGGCTTTCTGTAGTCCAACACAACAAGCTCTTGCCAGCCCTCGTCTCCCCAACACTTACTCATTAGCTCTTACTCAATTTTTCTACAACACAACTTTGAATCAGAGTGAGACACCTTCTTGAGACAAAATATCAAGCACTGTTCTCACCCAATACTGGACCAATTTCCAGATGTCCAGGTTGAAAATTAACCTTCAATGCATCTGAATTCACTTTGGACCTAATTGTTATTATGAACTCTCATTTAATCGTATCGTGAGCCAAACGTTGTTGGCTATCCCACGTTATGCTAGCATAATCTCTTCAGATGTTACACAAATGGGCTCCACTGTTAACGCTGTTCTTACCCTTCTTAGCTTTTAGAATCAAGCTCCAGGAAGACACATTTTTAAATCTTACTACGCCTTATCCTCAGGATTTGCTGGTCGTTGTGTGTTTTAAGATGACCGGGCCTTTAGTATAAGTTGAAACTCTTTATAGAGAGAATAGGACTCGACTTCATCCAGGAGGACATACAGCATATATATGTACACGTAGGATTCTCTCTCTCTCTCTCTCTCTCTCTCTCTCTCTCTCTCTCTCTCTCTCCCTCCCTTTCTCTCTCGGTGTATTTTTCCTCACAAACGCCCC
>OMOU01054556.1:0-10409 GCA_900312585.1 Malacocephalus occidentalis | reverse complement strand
TGTGCTTTTGTGAAATTGGTGCATAACATTGAACATTAAAAACAGAGAGTAATAATATAGAAATTCTACCAAATGCTAAAAATGTGAAAAATATCAACAGACCAAAAAAAATAAAAGGCAAAAAAGTTTACATTTACAGAAAAGAAACAATGTGCGTTAATGTAACGCAATAGTGTCCATTGGGGAGGGGAGGGGTTGGGTGGGAGTCATTGAGGTTAATCCATGTCCAAGATTCAAACATTCAGTATTGTATATTTTAGGAAAATATTATCATGCTAACACATTTGCTGCCATAGCACACCGCCCTACCTTGGCCATCCATGAGCGCGGTCGCATGGTTGTCTTGTAGCGTTTCAGAGCATCCCATAATCGTCTCTGCGCTGTACGTGAAAGATGAAGGGAGAGATGAAATGAGATTGGGATTAGGAGGGAAACGTCAACAGCACCAACGCACCTTCTGAAAGCATTCTCACATGCTCTGCCTTTTCCTTTGTCGCAAAAGCCAAGGCAGTGAAGCGGATTGTGATTCTGATTGTGACCGGGGGCTTCGCGCCATGTGGCCGTGAAGGGCCTGCGATGATAGCAGAAACCTCTCCAGAGACCTGTCCTTCAGCCAGTTTCCCCGCACTGAAGTCCAACACCACTTGATGTCGATGTGAGATAGTCACCTCAATAATAAATGGAATTCCTTTGGGGGAACCGGGGCGTGGCGACTCTGCCACTGACCTGATTTGGATTCAAAAAAATGCAACCCCCCCCACCATTGTATTTTAAGATCCTGACAAGCCATCTCGATGGAACAGCCCGGGGTGTGTTTACCAGAAACAGAATCAGTCAAAGCCATATAGTGTATAATAGTGTATAAGAATATACTGTTCTACATGACGCTTCTCAGTGGCCTTTCCATTTTAATGCTCATCGTCTTAATACCCACATCTCTTGTATACATGACATCAGAAACAAAATGAATTAAAAATATCAATAAATGTTTAAAAAATGAATAAGGGATGAATTTGAGGTCTGTACAATGAATACATTGACTAGAATGAATGAATGAAAACAAATACATGAATAGATGAAGAAATAAATGGACATTACCATAATACACCAACACACACATACATATAGGGGTCAGGATAGTGTAGTCACTCCCGGTCAAAAAAGTACCGGGTTCGATTCCCGGGCTCCCCCGCCTAGCTAGCCAAAAGTGGTGGTGTCCCTGTTGCCTTGCATGGTTGCATGCATGCATGCATGTGTGTGTGTGTGTGTGTGTCAGGTGATATTGTGAAGCACTTAAAGGAGACATGTTCTATCAACAGGTGTAATTAACCATTCCAAGCAGCTTCAAAAACTGGTTTCTGACATCACGAGTGGGAGCGTCCACCCAGATGTACCCTGGATAGATCAGCCTACCAGCCTATCCAGCGGTAGCCTGATCTATCCAGCGCACATCTAGGTGGACACTCCCACTTGTGATGTCATAAACCGGAAGACATGACACCTGGAAGGAATGGATAATCCAGTCCTTTAATCCAGCCAATCAATCGATCGATCAATGTGCGAACGGGTGTGCGGGGGTCTCACCTGGCTTGCTGATGCCCACCTGCTCCAGGTCGGCCTCCTTGACGTAGGCGAAGTGCTCGATGCGCGTGATGTTGAGGCCGTCGCGCACACGTATGTAGAACTTCTCCAGCTGCACCTCGGCCAGCAGCTGGTACAGCCATTGCGTGTCCGGGTCCATCAGCGTTTGCCACCGCCGCCGCCCCTCCCCCCCCTGCGGCGGCCACTCGCCTGGGAGGGTTAAAAGGGTCCAAAGGTCACACACATTCACCCGCGTCAAATGACCGTCAAGTGACCTTTGACCTGAAGATGCCCTTCCACGTTGCTTTGATTCAATCGATTTGTTTTTACTGTTGGTGATTGCTATGGAGTGAATGAACCATGAGACTCACTCAGTGGAAACACAATTGAGAATCGAGAAGTGCCTGCAGCTTTAAGCACAATTTCAGTGGCTCACAGTGAATGGGAATCCCATTGTGATACAATTATTATTCATACCCTCGGTGTGCAAACATCGTGATTCACACGTTCCTCATCCGAATGCCGCGCGTTATCAGAAGGGAATCAGCCCAACTTCCTGTTTCACGCATGAACTCCACTAATACTGGTTACATAGGCCAGGGCGAGGGTTTACAATGCATTGCATGATTTACTTTTGTCTCGCGCATGGAATTGTTTTTTTTCCAATTATAACGTGGAACATTTTTTAGGACTAAGGATTGAGAATCCTTTGTCCAAAAAAATCCAAAGTTGTCACGAGACACGCACGTTTGCCCTTTGTCTGATGGCTTTGATTCATGAGGTCACGACGACAAAAATGTTTTTTAGAACATTGGGTAGGATTCCTTAATGAGCGTGTTTTACATTACCCAAGCGTGCACACACACACACACACACACACACGGGCCAGGGCAGGTTACCATAGTGATCAAACAAAAGCCTGGCTTGTGTGGTGCAATGAAAAGGAATTTGGGAGCCTACTGTGGTGTGTGTGTGTGTGTGTGTGTGTGTGCGCGTGTGTGCGTGCGTGTGTGCGTGTGCGTGCGTGTGTGTGTGTGTATGTGACCTTAGTGAAGAGGCTCTCTGTGGCTGATCACCCATATTTGACAGTAGAGGGGAATGGTTTGTCCTTTCTAATCAGGCACCCAAACAACCAACAACATGCCAGTACAGTAATATGGGTGCTCACATGAGAATGATGGGTGGATGAACTATTTAGAGATAAGAAAAATGATGTTGCAATACACGTGCCGGAGGAGCATGGCGGAGGGCGGGGACAGGAAATGAAAGACGGACAGTGGCACACACACACACACACACACGTGAAGCTTCCAGTAGGCAGGAGGCAGTAACACACACATATAAGTATATTCTTGGAATCATATCAACGAAGACAACAATAGTCAATGGTAAAGATTGCCTTCATATTTAAAGGTAATGGTATAGTGCTTTGTCTGTATGACTCATGTCATTATTTCTAAACTCTTCTAACTACTCTTCTAATCATCTAACGCTATGTTTGTGTAAATGGTCGATTACCCATTGAAAAACATTAAAAAAGTCTTATTTTGTCCTTCTCGGTAAAACATTGTGGATAACAATGGAGAACTTAGTGATGGAACCAGTGTGGCTTGTAGTTCTACAAGAACTACGTTACCCAGGAGCAAACCTTCCTGGAGAACTAAGAGGCACATCTCATTTCCAGGGGAAAGTGGGTTGGGACAAGGAGACGAGCAGTGGCCCGGGTGTAATGTCTGATAGTGTGACAGGGGGTTGCATTACAAAACAAAACGATATCCGTCCATGGAGTTCTGGAGACAAATAGAGAACAATATCTGGAACACCTAATAAAAGATGATCACTAAAAGAAGCCGTCCAGGAGTTTAGCTCCAGCCAGGCTGCAGAGAGACAGAGAGGGTTGTGTCTAATGGAGGTGGCCCATCATGGCTGAGGCTGAGGAAGAGAATATATCAGGCAGGGGGGGTCGAAGCCTTCGGGAAGACTTTCAGAGATGAGAGAGAAATAATCTCCAAAGAGAGGGAGGACTTGTGGCTGTGCGTACTTGATGGAGAGGAGAGGGATAGAGTGGACCAAGAAAGACCAATAAGCTCAAATCTCTCTGGTTGGACCAGAACAAGAACCACAACCAGACCTCTATCACCTTCCACATGTTTCTTGCCCTGATGCAAGGAACATGCTGAAGGAAGCTGGCAGCACCGTTGACTTGGGAGTGTGCGTGCGCGTGACTTGCGTAAGCTGCAAACCTCCGGCAGTTTCTCGCTCTCCCTGTCTGACTGTTGTTTTGTTTTGTTGTAGTTTCGATTTGTTGTGTTGTTGACTCCCGCTGTCCATCCCCCATCGTACGCACGTTAATGCATGTTAATGCAGGAGGCGTAGAAATAAAGAAAGACAGCGCTTTATACAAAGCAACAATAAAAGCAGTGTTACTATACTATCATCTATCGATCTATCTTCTATCTAGGTCTCAATTCCCAACCTCATAACGTAGCATGATGATGGATGCCAGCATCGCATAGTAACATAGCATGAAGCGCCCTCCTCCACACATGCGCACATGTTCACACCTCAGTGTACAGCGGAGGAATCTGATATGATGGCCACTGCCCTGTTTATTACTATTTATTACCACCAAACAACATTCCGGTAAATTAATTTATGACACCAAAACCAAAAGGCAATACATTCACATTCCACGTCATAATAAATACAACTTTGTAATTTAGGTCCAATGAGAGAAGGCATCCGCACAGAAATCTTGGTCAACTGCCTCGGAAAACTCTTGTTCTAACATCCACACTGTGTGCGGAGCACGTATGTGCTCGCACGCACACACACACACACACACGCGCGCGCGCGCAGTGGGCCAGCCGGGACACGACGAGACTCCCAAGGCAACACCCAGACGTGTCAGACAGCAGCCCAACTGTAAAACACACACACAAAGATGACCATCGCTTCAAACAGAGGGGTCTTTTACTGTCGTGCTGCTGCTGCTGGTGGTGGGTCCGTGTTTTCTATGTACAGACTGATGAATCTTTAACTAGTAGGGACTAGCCTACAAAGCCCGGACAAAGCCTATAACAGCTGTGTGTGTGTGTGAGAGAGAGTCAAGCAGAGAGACGTCCAGATATACTGTTAATAAGCAATGGCGCAGCGGGGAGCACCGCGACCATGGGGAGTTGCTTTCAAGCGATTGTTTACCCTGGCTCTGTTTTGACACACACACACACACACACACACTATGCAGGAATTCACATCCCCTGGTACAGCCAGAGAGAAAATTGAGAATGTTTAATGTTTTATTGCAACACCCCCTATGGATGAAATACATGCACTCCGTGTCTCTCAATTCAACTCAACCAGCAGATGACTTGAATGAAACTATACCAGAATAACGCACGCCAATCTCTGAGTATTCGTCTAGGTACAGTGTTTCAATCAAAGTGCATACAGACCTTGGGCCTTACTGATAAGAGCAGATATTATCGTACACTCACCTCTGGATAAAACACGACCTGTCCTTTACGGATCCACGGTGACTTTAAGACAGACGTCTACATGATCCATACACTTCATCGATCGACGCCACCCAAATAAGTCCAGAGAGCGCGACAAAGGCGACACGAACTCATGAAGTGAGGAATTAATGTAGGCCTATATTCGACAATTTAAACAAAATAGGTAAAATAAACATGTACGCCTCTGCTATGTTTCTTTGAAGTCCTATTGAGTTCAATGTGTTTTTCTTTTCGCCATAGTTTCGACGCGCGTCTCCTGAAACCCACTTGTCCGACTGTACCTGTGTGTGTGTGTTTGTGTGTGTGTGGCGCGGTGTCCCCGCCCACTTCCTAGTTTCTCCTAGCTTGGCCCCTCCTCTTCTCCGGTTCTCCACCTGCTGCGGTCCCTCCCTGGCTCCTCCCTTTCTCCGGCTCTCCACCTGCTGCGGTCCCTCCCCGGCTCCTCCCCTCTCCGCCTCTCCACCTGTGGTCCCCGACTGGCGCCTTCGTCGATACCTTTTACAATGAGCGGCGCGCCTGTGTGCTCCTGCACCAGAGTGTGCCGTACACATGAATGGCATGCAGCGCAATCATTCACTAACACGTGTGTGTATGCGTGTGTCAGCCGAGGCCTAGTGTGTTCTGCAGGGCTATGAGAACTGAACCTTGTTGATCTTGGTTTTAAGTGTGTGTGTTTGAGAGTGTGTGCGCGCGTCTAATTGTCTTCTCAGAGCCGGCGAAACTTGCCAGAAGCGAACAGCATCAAACGAACACACTCAAACACACACATGAGCAGTAAATGCGTCTCACTGTCACTGTAGCCTACATACCAGTTTTCGCCAAACGAGTCAGACCAGATTCTTAGAAATGACAACTTCACACTAGACCTAAGCATCATCGTGGCGACACAGGTGGGTGGGGGCAAACGGGAATATACCTGTTGCAACACAATGGAGTCAATGGAGGTCCATTTAAATACAAAGAGGGTCGGTTAGGGGTCTATTTTCAAGTGAAAAAATGTCAAAATATTGAAACGGGGCCCATGGCAACGACTTTACATACAGGAGCCACTAAACTAATGGGCCGTCAATCGCTGACAGCTAACTATAAAGGGCTGATAATTACATCTGAGATAGTCTGATATTACATCTATTCATCGATTGAAGTAGTCAAACCTTTTGTCTGTGCTTTTATTTATTTTTTTACTATACTTCTACTACTAATTCTACTATTAGTAAGTACTATTACTAATTGTTTAGAGTTGTTTAGAATGTATGTTTAGAAGAATACTGCACTGAACAAGATTCAAATTGTTGTGGTGGGTCTGCTTTCTCAAAACTTGCCTCAGGTGAAGACTGTTTAAGCTGTCAATTGGGGAGTGTCTTTGCTGGTGTGTGTGTGTGAGTGAGCGAGAGGCCTAGGGGGGGGATGCTGCCCCATCAATGTAACTCTAGACCAGTAGACCTGCAGCATGTCTGAATTGGGCTCGGCCTCCAACAACTCAACAGTCAGGAGAAGATACACAGAGATGCAAAAATACAATAATTGTATAACCCGTTGGGTTTTAAATGCAAATTCAACGAATGGCCTGAATGTATATATGGATGTATGTATATAAATAAATGCCTTCACTGAATGAGAGGATGAGAGGTAGACACACTCTCTCTCTCTCTCTCTCTCTCTCTCTCCCATGCTCACACACACACACACACACACACACACACACACACACACACACACACACACTCTCTCTCTCTCTCACATGCTCTCTCTCTCACACACACAATAGGCAACAACCAACTCCAATACAGAAGATTAAACAATATTTTAGTGGTAGAGAGATAGCACCATCTAGTGGACATGCGTAGTAGGGACGCTCGATGTTTGGTGTCGTCATCGCCGGGCGACAGGCAGCGCCTTATCAGCTGGTCAGACTCTCGTTTCTAAATCCTGCTGTTTCTATAAAGTTGGTAAGTTCATAAAGAGTATACATATGCAGCCGGTAGATCAACATAGATGAACGTGGTAGACATCGTCACATGTTGATGTCTGCTGGCTGCTGGCCGTCAACATGACTAAACTCCATGAAGTGAAGTTTCCTGCAGGGTGCCTCACGCTGCCCGGCGGCTTCTGGTCCGCCGTGGACGTGTGGGTCAAGAGACCCCACGTGGTCAACAAACGCCTGTGCGGCGCCACGGAGGAGGCGGAGGAGCAGCAGCAGGTGGGCACGGAGAACCTGGGGGTGCTACTGCTGCGGGACCCCACGTCCACGGACCCACACGACGTGCTGTCCTTCCTGACAAGTGGACCGACGCGCGACCAGAAAGACGACGCCTGGACGCTCAGTGTGCGGACATTCATTCCCAAAATCAACTGCTATGGCTCCACCTCACATAAAGAGTTTGTGCTGAAAGGTAAGAAGATGGCGCCATTGTCAAGCAGGTAGACTACACAACCATACATTCCCATTACTTATGTTATTATGGTGTGATTTTCTTGAGACTTTGACAGACTTCAGGTGACGTTTGTTCCGTTCGAGGAGGATGCGTCGGGTCAGGTGTGCCAGAAGACTGGCAACGTGTATCAGATCCGCCTGGTCCAACGGGACGCGGGGGAATGGTAATCATCATAGACAGTAGACCCGCTGTTGTGCCATTTCTAAGAGATTACACATTGTGTTTGTGTGTGAGAGAGAATGAAAAGCCAGAATTTGTACTACATAAATAAATAAATGGGGGTAATTAAAATCCGCAGAGAGACATGCAGGAGTTCGACATGCAGTCTTTGCACATCAGACAGGAACAATTGTCATGACAAGATTCAAAACTCAAGATTTCTTTGCTCCTGCAGTATTCTTCTGAACATACATTCTAAACAACTCAAAACAATTGGTAATAGTACCTAGTAAGTACAGCAACAAGTGAACAGTATGCTTATAACATACATTTTTAAAACAGGACAGTCTACAAACAAGTACCATGCAGTAAATGTGCATGCAAACATGCATTGCATCTTGTTCCCCACCACCACCACCTCCGCCTCCTCTTCATCCTCAGGTTCCTGGAGCTGCATGTGCTGGCGGCGGGGGCCGACTGGGCGTGCGACGGCGTGGCCTACCCCCGGCTGGCGTGGCTCTCCTCCATCCTGCTGCCCCGGCTGCTGCGCTGGGCAGCCGACCCGGGGGCCGGCCAGTTCAAGAGCACGCTGTCTCTGCTGCCCGTGGAGAAGTACAGCCTGGTGTACCAGCAGCTGAAGGACAAGTACCGCGGCATGGTCAAGGTGAGTGGGCGGGGGTGAAGTGTGTGGAACCACAGTCCACTGGGTAGGCTGATCTGTCCGCCATACATCTGGGTAGTGGACACTCCCACTTGTGATGTCAAGTGAGGAAACCGCTTGGAATCGCTCACACCTGGCAGTATAATATGTTTCCTGTTATTTATTTGATCTTGGTTTTAATCCTTTGGCAAATCATGAATAGATGGTTGGTTGGGTGGATGGATGCATGTATGGCTTGGTTGTAGAATGATATCTACGTTATATGAATGTTTTTAAGGTTTTTGGCGTGAAGTTGACCTAGTATCCTAACTGCGGATACCGATTGTATTGTGATTTGGATCCTTGTCAATTTCGGGTTAAGACCAAAGATTCCAATGACAAATGATGTCACTTATATTCTTTGTAACTATGGATGAATGGATTGATGATGGATGGATTCTCACACACATTATTTGTACGTCCCCTAGGTGTGGCCCGAAGTGACGGATCCAGAGAAGTTTGTCTATGAGGATGTTGCCATCGCTACCTATCTGTTGGTGAGTGTTTGCTCTGCCCATCGACGCTGTCAAAAAAGCTTTCTTACTCAGGCAATATCTGCCATACGGCGTCGTCATCATCATCATCATCGTCATCATCGTCATCGTCGTCATAGCTGCCTTTGGCATTGTGCCATATATTTAGTCTGTATTTCCACTGTCTCCAGGTGCTCTGGGGTGAGGAGCGGGCAGAGACGGGTGCGACAGACAAACAGTCCTTTGTGGACCTGGGCTGTGGAAACGGCCTGCTGGTACACATCCTGTCCAATGAAGGGGTAAGACTTCTCAGATCCCGCGACGTTACGGATGTGTAACTCAAGGAGTTAGTCCTTCAGATATGCATACTCCCCGGTCAAGGAGTTAGTCTGTCAGAATGACACACAATCTACTCTCCGACGAACGAGTCGGTCACCTCGGATACAGGAAGATATGCAATTCACAGTCACTTTAAACATACAAAACTATACAATGTCAACTGAATGTCACAGTCGATTTCCAACCCTAACCAAAACATGATTCATTCTGTCATGATTAATTTTGGCCCGCCGCACCCTGTTGCGTGGCAGCACCCGGGGAAGGGCATCGACGTGCGCAGACGGAAGATCTGGGACATGTACGGACCTCAGACCTGCCTGGAGGTAGGCCCGCCCCGACACGCAGACTCGACAACAACAGATAATGGGGCCACGGTTAAGCTGCATACATATTCTGTGGCCAGTGTTCCTGCAAAACCGTCACACCACGTTTGATGCTCCTCATTCCTACACGCATCGTGGCTGGCGACGAGGGCAATTTAACCACCCCCATAACAAACCCCAGCCAATGGATGGATGCGTATTACAAGCCTCATATGTTTCGAAAATGGCCGCCCAGCGGGCCACATACTCCCTCGTCTAGTCCTCGTCTAATCTCAGGGGGGGGGCCCAGGGCCTTCACACTTTTTACGCTACCACATTTAAACCCTCAATGAATACACTAGCACTTCCTATATCCACCAGCAATTATTATTATTTTTATTATTAAGTGTATATGACTAATATTTGAAGTTTGGCTACAATGAGTGCAAAAATGTTTTCGCCTGCCTTCACTTCACTTCGGAAATTGCATTGTATTATGGGATGTATCTGTCATACACAGTTTGTCCCAAAGTGCTTCCCAATCAAATTACATCTTGTGTCTCATCATCTCTAGAGGGGAGAGAGAGGAGGGAGGGATGGAGGGAGGGGAGAGAGAGGAGGGAGGGCCATGTCATCATAAGGGGATCCTATTCATTTTCGGGTGTGGTGCTGGTGGTGGTGGTGGTGGTGGTGGGGGTTGGGGTGTGTCTGTTCTATTTCAGGAAAAGGCAATCACTCCTGGTGAGGACTCCTTATTCCCGGCCACTGATTGGCTGATTGGGAACCACTCAGACGAGCTCACGCCCTGGATCCCCGTGATGGCGGCCAGGCGAGTCATCAGCCCCGGGGCCTCTCGAGTACCCAGGGCTCTCAGATGCAAATTTGGGGATTACTTTATTTTG
>OMOU01054550.1:0-10443 GCA_900312585.1 Malacocephalus occidentalis | reverse complement strand
GGAAAAAGGGAAACAGACAGGATGGATGGATTTGTGAGAAGCTGAGAGCGAGAAAGAGCAAGAGAGGTGAATGAGTGAGCGCAACAGAGGAAAGAGAAAGCACTGAGTTGGTAGGGCATTAATAAGCGTAGCTCTTGGCGAGCGCACACATGCAAGTACATGCACATTGGACACTCAATCACACACACACACATACTCACACACACACACACATACACACAGTGATGGCCGGGCCCTCGCCAGCGCCAGCGCCAGCGCCAGCGCCAGCCTGGGGTTGAAAAGAGAGGGATGTGTGTTGCAGACTGGAGCGGGAGTGGCTGTGTGAAGGCTCACAGTGTGTGGAGCCTTGTGCCACTGTGGGACACTCCATTATCCCCGGCCCTCGCTCTGCATCTCAATGGTGCCCGCCAAGGCGCAGAGATCCCAAAAAAAACTCCACCTTGAGCAACAGGCCAGGGGCTGCGAGAGCGCGGGCTGGTAGGCAGCCCGCGCTCTCACACATTCACATCAAGGGCGCATTCCGAGATGCATTTGCATTGAGTTATGTCGATATTATATTCGTAGAGTGCCAAAGGCTACATGATTCACATTCTCGGGGGTGGAGAATGGTGAGGTTGCATGCATTTACTGTCATGACCCCCTCTCGTTGAATATACAGTTCATATATAATATTAGCTGTTGGCTATTAAGACACTATCTGTTCTTGTGGTTATCATTAAAACCCCCTATGAGAGATGCTGGTTCATACATTTAAGGTCTGTACCTTACTTCAAAACATACCCTGTCATGAATTGACATTTAGCTCCTCTTGGCTTCTCGGGGGAAATGAACCCACCAGGCGAGAACAGGATGCTTCTTCTCACCTCATAATGTGCTGAGGGTCTTTTTTGAGACAGACAAATATGTGGCATATTGTCTGCTGGATCTAGTATGGGCAGCAGCAGTACTGCTCTGGTTCTGGGTGATGACTTGTGGAGGCTTTTTCTTTCTTTCGTTCTTTCTTTCTTTCTTTCTTTCTTTCTTTTCGTAACACAGGGCTTTAACCAGCAAGAGATAGACGAAAACTATATCATATATGCCAGCCATGCTCCCCTCCCACACTGTTTTGCATGAGGAGGCTAAAGAGAGAGACCATGTCCTATTCTAATCTCTTGCCCCCAGCACCATACTGAAGACACTAATATCACAATTGTCCTCTTCTGTAGGATGAGAGAGAGAGAGACAGAGAGAGGGAGAGAGAGAAACTGCCTGGTAGAGAAACAGGCCGATGTCAGACAACACAACATAGGCCTACACAGCATACAGTACATGCAGTTACAGACATACACACATACACAGAGGCCTGCAATACCTATACATATATTAGCACAAACAATCATTTTAAGAGAAAGACAATAAATGGTTGCTGGTCATTTATACAGGCACAGCATCATTAACATGCTATCCGGGTTCAAAACAACCAAATCTGACATGCATTAAACATGGCTTCTAATGAACGTGACCAAATTGGATCCAGCTTGCTTTGATCTACATGAAGGATTTTCAGATGTAATTATTCCAAAGCATCTTTTGTGTATTTGCCTGTTTGTGTATGTATGTGTGTGTGCATATGTGTGTGTGTTTCTGTGTGTGTGTGTCTGTGTGTGCATGTGTGCATCTGTTTATCTGTGCGTGTCTGTGTATGCCATTTGGTGGAAGTTTTTGTTCTATTATTTTAAAGCATCTTAAAATAATGTGAGTGTAATCGTAGCACTGGTGGTCCCAGTGGGAATCAAACCACTAACCCTGGCAGTCTTCATGTCATGCTTGCTGATCTGAGCTGTTGGAGGCTTTGAGAACGAGGCTAGATGAGAACGAGGCTAGCTGGGAGAATAGAGGCTAGATGGGAGAGAGGCTAGATGGGAGAATAGAGGCTTGATGGGAGAGAGGCTAGATGGGAGAAGAGAGGCTAACTGGGAGAGACGCTAGCTGTGAGAATGGAGGCTAGATGAGAGAGTGGCTAGCTGGGGGAGAGGCTAACAGGGAGAGAGGCTAGCTGGGAGAGAGGCTAGCTGGGAGAAGAGAGGCTAGCTGGGAGAAGAGATGCTAGCTGGGAGAAGAGAGGCTAGATGGGAGAAGAGAGGCTAGATGGGAGAAGAGAGGCTAGATGGGAGAGTGGCTAAATGGGAGCGTGACTAGATGGAGGAGAGTGACTAGATGGGAGAGACACTAGCTGGGAGAAGAGAGGCTAGCTGGGAGAGACGCTAGATGGGAGAGAGGCTAGATGGGAGAGAGGCTTGTTGGGAGAGAGGCTTGTTGGGAGAGAGGCTTGTTGGGAGAGAGGATAGCTGGTAGAGAGGCTAGCTAGTGGGAGAGACGCTAACATCATCATGCTCCAGGCTCAATGGACATTGTGATTGTGATTCGAAGATTGATCAATGATAAAATAAAACATTACATATACCATATTCAAAAGAAGAGCATGAAATCACATAGCTTTGGTCTACCTTGGTCTAAGTGTACAATGCCCCAGCCCCCGTATAACCATTGTGTTTGAGGGGTTGAATACAGATATATAGGGCTATTGCTTAGTTAGGCTATTCATGGAGTATGTAATTATAGAAAGAGCAACAATGGCATTATAATGACATCATTATATGAAAAAAGATCAACTTTCTATTTGGTTTTATAGGCTATTGTACAATTTTGTTTGAGAGACATCACTGGCATTATAATTATATAAACAAAGAATGAATCAAGCTGTTGAGAACTCTGTTCTGCATGTATGAAGATACACACTTGTGTTTAGTTGTATATACATACTATAGCCTGCATTATAAAATGTGAGAGGCATAAGCTCATACATTTTTTGTATGTATTTGAAAGAGCTAGTACACATTGCCCAATGTTTCACACAGTTCTCTGACTGCATGCGTTGAAAATAAATCACGACTGGAAATAAAGCTCGGGAAATTCAGCTTTACATTTCGAGAGTTCATTTTCAAAATCGAATTGACTCAACGCTTGAAAAAGAGAGGCATCATTTCGATTTTGGTCCAGGCACTTAAATCTGAAATGATTCGGGTGTCCCTGCATCCTTGTTGTGAACCCCAGTTAATTGCTAATAATTCTTTAGCTTTATCGCTAGGCTAATAAATAAGAATAGGCTGATGAATTATCATTTGTTAGCAACAGTTAAGTTATAGATTTAAACCCATTTGATTGAGTTTAAATCTAAGGCTAACACTGCTCAGGATCCCAAACAAATCCAAACCCCTCTCTCAAAACGGGTGTACATGCATGGTGTACATGCATGTATGGGTGCATGTACGGGTGTGCATGCATGGTGTGAACCGTGACAATAAAGACGGGGGTTGTCCGTCCGCTAATTATTATTATTATTATTTTAAAAAATACAATAGAGATAGATGGGAGAGAAGCTAACTAGCTGGTAAAGAGGCTAGCTAGCTTTGAGAGAGCCTAGCCAGGAAGCCAGTAATGCAGCCTAACAGATTGTGTAGCAGTTGAACTTACTTAACACCACCTAAGTGGCATTTCAGGGTCTCCTCCAATGAACACGACATGGGTAGATAGACGTTAAACCTGTTTATTGCAGAGTTTGGGGTTACCTCTCTCTCTCTCTCTCTCTCTCTCTCTCTCTCTCTCTCTCTCCCTCTGTGTGTGTGTGTGTGTGTGCGTGTGTGGGTGGTTTAACATGTGTGCCTTGATTAGTCAATGCATCCCAGGTGTGCAGCCTCAACCAACCCGTCTAACTCGGGCCAGGTGAGGCTGCTTAAACCAGCCACCAAGCACACACAGGGGAAACCAAACACCTAACTGAGATCATTTATATGACTCAGACTCTTTGTTGGCAAGATCAATCTAGGCTAGATACTGTAGGGGTGTGTGTGTGTGTGTGTGTGTGCGTGCGTGTGCATGCGTGTTCTCACTTTGCTTTTGGCTGTGCTCACCACATTTACTGGTCCAAGAACATTTCCGGAATTGAACATCATCTTATTTCTGTTTATCGTTCCTGCACGTGTCCATTGAGCTGTCTGTGCTTCTCTATCTGATTCAAGTTAGGACTGCAGGTGTCTACAGACAGATATTCCTGCAAATCTTTTCTGTGGGACAGTCAGCAGATTGAATGTGGTGAGTTGATGTGAATAATTAATTTGTATTTATTAACCTCAATACTCACTTGTGAAAGAGTGTAACACACACACACACAGGATGTGCACTTATTAACACCACTGTCAAAAAAACAATCTGGCACATTGCTGAGTGAGCCAGCGTCAGACCTGAAGGCTCCTACAAACAGACACACCCTCTCGATACATCGATTCTCATGTGCGCACACACACACACACACACACACACACATGTAGACAGACAGACACACCTATATTCAGACATGCAACTATGATGTGATGTTTTGTGGGGGGCATAGCGTTTTGTAGCGTTTTGTCTTTACAAGTCTGATCTTGTTTTTTGAGTGCAGAGGGGTTGGGGGGGAGCAGTAATCTAATGTCATTGTAATGAATTAACAAGGCAGTAGTGAACCTGAAAACAATCCAATGACTGCATCGTCCTCAACAAAAACAGTCTCTTTTAGTCAATTCCTTCTGGCTCATGGCCAAGCCAAGAACTCGACTGATAACACGGATTGTGTTGTGCTATGTGCCCCTAGCTGAGTTTGGTGCCACCCAGATCCTTGTGGTGTATAAAGCAGCCTCTAAACGGACTGGCATGACTGTGGTTTATTGGTTTACTGAAGTTCAGCTTGGTGTTCATTGGCTATATGTAGATCACAATGCACAACACTGAATGTCTCAATGGCAGTGGTACAAGATTTACTTGGATATTTTACGTTTTAAGTTAAAGTGGTAATACCACACTGTATCTACTCTGTTACAATTTAATGTCCGGCATTGAAAATGTCAAATATATTCAAAGTGCCAACAGTACACATTATGCAGAATTGCCCATTTCAAAATAGTGTATGTTATATGATTGATGCATTGATGTGTTCATTGCTTCAATGTTGCAGCTGGTAACTGTGAATTTTATACATTAGCCTACTTTACAGATTGCTGGTTAGCTTGTGAATTAACTTCTTATTGATATAATAACACCATCATTTATTTAGTGATTATATTTTGTATTGTTCATTTTAATCTGCAAAGTATTTGCCTTTATTGGAGTAAAAGTGTCAAGTAGCAGAAAATAGAAAAATTTAAATCTCGCCTCAGATTTGTACTCAAGTACAGGTTAATGCTTACAGAGGAAGCCAGCATGTGCCCATTTAACTTGCCACTGTGGATTCTTCTCTTGGATAGAGACAGTTTCCATTGTCTGCTATTTAACCACCCCCAAATCTCCCCCCCCCACACACACTTCCATCTCCCACTCTCATCGTCTGTTTGATTAGTCCAAATAGCCCCTCCAACCCCCCCTCCCGATTTTCCATCAATAGAACTTTAGCCAGTTCTGTGAAGACACAAATAAATAGCTTCTTGGAATAGCTATGTTTAGCTCACTAGCTCACTAAATAAATAAATATGTAAATCATATCCGTCCATCCATAATTATAGCAATAATGATGATGATGACAACAATAATAATAATAATGATACTACTACTACTACTACTACTACTACTACTAATAATATACATCATAATAATGGGTTAGTGATAATAAGGGTTGTATAAATAGTTAATATATAGTCAAGCAAAGGCACTTTGCTTGAAGAACAACAATATGGACTTGGGTAGTTAGGAGTTGACGGTAGTGTGCATGAGCATGAGCAGGTGTGCTAGCGTACTGCCTTGTTGTTGCTTAGCACCGGGTTCAGGAAAAATGATGATGGCGGTGAGGTGAGAAAGCACCAATATTTCATTTTTCAATATATTGTCTTCTCTTCATCCTGGTTGTGGCAGCCACACAATATCGAGGGAATTTGTTTTGATAGCGCAACCAAAGGGTTTGGGTGGCGTTTATGGCTAGAGGTTATACATTCTGCCCCATTTTACTGTCTTTGTTACATGTTGGCTAATTTCGGATGTAGAAATTTGCTATTGCCTAATTTCTGTGGTGAGAACACGGAACCCAGCAAATATGGGGGAGGAATCTAAAGTGTGATGTCATGCTAATCTAAAGTCTGATTTGACTTCTTGGCAATCTACTTTCACTCATCTATCTAGGTCCATCAATGATTCTCGAGAACAACACATATATATATTGATTCTATAAATCATGTTAATTAAATGTATTTAGTATTTGTAATTTGGTGATAGCTGGAAAACATTCATAGTAATCTAATTTTAGTAATCTAATAATATAAGTATATTATATTATCAATATTTATGTTTTTTGTCTGCTTCCCAAATTTGCACATTGAATAAACAAGTCAACATAGAGAATATATTTCCAATGAAGCAAAAATGTAATTTATGACAGACATTGTTATTCATTTGTTACAGTTTTGCTACAGTTATGTTTGTGCACATTAGCTATAAAGATTGCACATTAGATATAACCAAGCTACTGTATAGGAAGTTACAATTAATTGTTTTGATCTAAATCGTGTTTGGCTTGTTGTTTTTAGTTCACAGAGGATGTAGGGCAGGCAATGACACAGTTTATCAGCTCTCTCACTGTTTGAAGGGTCACCGGCCTCCATGTGGCTAAGCTCCTTAGCTTGGGAATGCCCTGCCACAAGGTGATCCTTGATGGTGACTCAGATAGAGTCTGCTGTGCCACACCTGATTCGCTAAGCATACTACCAGTTTGTTTTCTGCCAAGATATAACTGTGTGCATGTGTGTGTGCATGTGACAATGTTTGCATGACAGTGGCTAACAATGTGTGAAGACTGAATACGTGTGAGATCTGTGTCCATTCCTGCCGCAGGGCCTGCAACAAGCTATTTAAAGCAGGTACTCCACTATTGCAATTACTTTGTTGGTGTGAGTGTTTGTGTGTGTGTGTGTATGTGTATAGCTTTGGCTACTTTCTATTTGTTTCTCTGTTTAATTAGTCATGTTGGACCTGTGGCCTCCTGGGGCATGCATATCCGGTCGTGTGTGTGCATGTGTGTGTGTGTGTACACATGCATGAATGTTTGATTTTCGGCACCAGCACATCTGTTTGTGTGTGTGTGTGTGTGTGTGTGTATGTGCATGTGTGTGCGTGTGCGCAGGCTTCCACGTTATGTGTGTTTAATTAGTCCTGCTGTATCCTGGTTTACTGCAGCCTCTTGAGATGTAGGAGTTTCTATGGATAGAAGATCCATGTTCATGAGGTGTGTGTGTATGTTTGTGTGTGTGTGGTTTCATGTGTGTGTAATTACTTGTGTTTGCGCACAACACCATCTGCCTGTGGCTGCACAGCTATAAGTACCTGCTAGCCTTGCATCCTCAATTGGGAAACAGCTGATCAGTCATCCAACTAGCTAGCTGCCAGCGACATCAAAGACAAACCTGTCTCCAGAGAGCCATGTGTTAGCCGCTAAAAGACAGTTAATACAGCACATCCACACAGCACTATCACTATCACGACCACAATGGCAGCAGCAACACAATATGTGCAGAGCCTTAGTGCTTCCCTGCTTAGAGCTCTGCATCCGTGAATAGACAGCATTAAAGCAAAAGACTTTATAGAGATGAGTTTGAGGTTGTGTAATCTGGAGGGCCAGATACAGCAATGCTGATGGATATGATGATGTGTTAGCAGCTCTGGACTTTGGATTCATTGACACTTTTTAAGTAGTAGTAAAAAAAAGTAGTAAAGAATGTTGGAGTAAAAAAAAGTATATTTTCTTTTAAATAACGTTATTGACATTGTCTGGATTAAAAGTAATTATGAAATAATGATCAGCATGAAGATGTTAGCCTTTCATGTCATCTTTAAATGTTTGAGCATCATCCCCAAAAATGTATTTGAGACAATTCAAATTCCCCAAAACTAAGCAACACAACTAAACTGAAAGTCACTACCTTGCTGAATGCAACATTTCCTGATCACTGGAGAGCTCCAGAAAAAAGGCTGGTATGGAGTGTTTGTGGGGGGTCCTCTGGCTACATCGAAGGGTTCAATCTATAACCCAGCGGTGCTCGCTCCTGGCCCACATTAGACGAGGCAGCAGGTCGCCGTGTGTAACCTCAGCTCAGCAGCACAGCACATACAGCAGCAGCACACAGGGGATCTCCGTAGGCCGTGCTAATTAAATCACCCGGACACCCGGCCCGCTAATGACGCCTGACATTACAGCGTGACCCGGGCCGGGGAGAATGACCCCTCCCAACCTGGAAGCCACCCTGCTGCTCAGTGCAATGTGCGTGTGTGTGTGTGTGTGTGTGTGTGTGTGCGCGCACGCCTGCATGTGCTTGTGTGTGTGTGAGTGTGTGTGAGTCAAGGGTGCAGACAGGGCTGTCTAGAGTCGGAAAGTCCCGACACTGTGGCAAGGGTGAGACACCTGTCTGCGGCCAAGAGAGGGGTCACTGTTTGGGGGTGTGGGAAAGGCCGGGGCCCCTGTGGGGCCGGTGAATAACTAGATATCCACGGGCAGGGGGGCGAGGTGTATTCCAGAGGCGGAGGGCGTTTTATATTGAGTTTCCTGTGCTCCACTCCCTGTTTTTCTTTTTTCCCCCCTGTGCGTGACATTGAGTGTAATAAAAATCTTGGTTAGCAGTTGAAAGGCAGCCCCACCGATTGATTTTATTCAGTGCCTCATCCTCACTGTTCTTGTTAAAAGCATCAAAGCAACATTTGAAGCACAGTAAATTGCTCCCCGTGTGGAAATAATATAGACTTAGCAGACTGCCGTGTATGGGGTGAGGGATGCCTCACACACAGAGTGATAAGTACAGGAACATAAGCAGACAGAATTAAAGTTGAAAACCAATGTGTGGACCAATGTGTGTGTGTGTGTGTGTCTGTGTGTAGGAGAGAGTTTGTGGGACAGAACCCACAAAATAACGCTAAACAAACCTGTTTTCTCGCAGCAACACATTTTTCTTTAGTTCTGACCAGACCAAGGGCCGCAGTTTTCATCAGATGTATAAAACCCCACCTATGCCTGTTCCTACGTGTGTTTTCCCCACACATCTCAATCATCCTGACATTTTGTTTCCGTTCATGAGCCTTCTGACCAAGCCCACAATTGACCATGTATTACTTCCAACATGCCCCTGATCGGCTAGTTTGCATTTAAATTGCTTTCGATTTTGAGGAGAAACTATGGAGATATTTAAGAAACAATTAATGAAAAAGAAATGCAATTTTAGCGACTGTGAACTTGAGATGATGGTTGATGAAATCCAAAAGAGAAAACACATAGTTTACTTCACACTTGCGTACACCCTTTTGGTGTGTACACATGGTTTATGCATTTGGCTCCAGTTCTATTGAATCCCCAGCCCTCACTGCTTGATCCACTGCCCTGGTGACTGGGATTACTCACCGAAGACCTGCAACCCCTCCCATTGGCCCTATTGGCCCACTGACCTCAATCAGTGGGACAGTAATTGCTAATTCTATGCAAAATGAATAAATATGAAACTTAGACTTGAGGGGAGTAATTGCTTGATCAAGATTTTCATTTCATTTTCATTTCTTGTGTGTGCGTGTGTGTTGAATTGCTGCTTCATTAGTCTGCCTTGTTTGAAGTGCCCTGCCTGTTTATTTGTAGGGCTACACACATACACCTATTGATAATTAGCTGATCTACATGAGAACGTGTAATGATGGTACTTTGTAAAAGAAAAAAAAAAAGAATACAAAAATAACTAAAACTGGGTCATGTTGTACAGGAGTAACTTTGACCTAAATTGAAAATGAATAAGTACAAAATAGTCTGAACCTTTTCCAAACACTGGATTTAAACATATTCATTAAGCCCATGGTGTGTTTTCTGTTTTTAGTTGTGCTTAACCTTGATTTACGTCTGATTTGAGTTTAAGCACGTTTGTCATCACCAACATCAACATCATTAATATGCACATACAGCTCAATGATATACTGCATATATTGCAGACAACAATATACAAATATAATACTATCCCACATATACAATATGATACGAATAATATGCACGACACGGACACCTTTTGTATTGTCATGAGTGTGTGCTGATGATGGACCATTGAGTCCTGCTGAGTGAGTTCATTGTCAGTCGGCCCCGCTGCCACACCCAGCAGTAGTGCCTGGGGCTCCACCGAGTGAGAGAGGGGGAGAGAGAGAGAGAGAGAGAGAGAGAGAGAGAGAGAGAGAGAGAGAGAGGAGATGGACCGTGGGCTGGCGTGGCTGGAGGCTGAATTAAGAATATAGGTCACCCAGCCCCAACAGAATGAAAGACGCAGAGCCGTGCAGCCTGACAGAGGCAGCCAGACACTTGGAAGCCGAGTAAATATAGAGCGCGCACACACAGTCCATCCGGCCACACAGAGAGACGGGGCGGGGCTT
>OMOU01054532.1:0-11634 GCA_900312585.1 Malacocephalus occidentalis | reverse complement strand
TGTTCATAATAAGAACTTTGACGACACGGTGAGCAGCACATCGAGTGGCTGCGACAGAACGAGGAACCAAGAACTTGGAAGCCTCTTCTGGCCTGATCTTCTGATCTACGAAGCGTTGCGTTGTGAATCGTCAACGGATCGCAGTCCGTATAGCGGGCCGCCATTTCCCCGGCATTCACCCAGTCGCACGCCGCCGGCAGTGGCGACCACGCAAGGTAACAAGACAAACCGCTCGCATCCCCACATATGGACGAGCACCCACTAGCACACACACACACACACACATACACACAGGCACACACACACACACACGCACACACAGACGCACAACACACACCAACACACAAAACACACAAACACACCCTTTTGTCCGCTCCCATTGCCAAACCTTAGAGTCTTGTTGACCGTTTCAAAGGGAACATGGCTGCATTAGCTGCTTGGCAGTGAAGGCGCTTCCTGTGTATGCTGCTGCTGCTGCTGCAGTCCCCCACGGCAGCAGATTCCAGCAGCTCGCTACACAGAAGGCCCACTATGCACTCCCAGAGCTATTTATACACCGGCGGAGAAGGGACACAACTGGCCAGTGGAAACACACACACACACACACACACACACACACAGAAACATGCAGAGGCACACGTACACACGCCGGACACACAACCGCAAATGTAAACACCCAAATATCACACGCAAACTGTGTAGACTGTGTACGTGTGTATGGATATGTGTGTATATATATATAGCTATATATATATGGATATTATCGTAACATGAGGCTAGATATGGTCTTTGGCCGTTGTTTTAGCGCGATATGGTGAGAGAGAGAGAGAGAGAGTATTTATGAATATTTTGGCCATATCACCCAGCCCATATTTATAGTAATATTGTGCATACAGCATACAGTACACACATACACACTATTAGCACTCTAAAAGTGTATTAAAACGTAATGTATTTCTCTCTAAGTATTCTCTCTAAGTATTTAGCAAGTACAGGGAGCGTTTAGTGCAGCACCGCACTCCGCATCGAGTCAACATTTGATCATTCAAAACAATGCTTTCCCAGGTGTATCCTGAAATATATATATATCTGTCTATACAGTGGAAATAAGTATTGAACACATCAACATTTTGTCCAGTAAATGTATTTCCAATGAGCCTATTCAAGTGAAATTTGCACCAGACTTTGGTATTAACTCAAAAAATCCAGACAAAAAATCTAAACATTAAACTCCATATGTAAATAAAGTGATGTGTAATAAAGTGGAATGAAACAGGAAAAAGTATTGAACACACGAAGAAAAAGCAGCACACCACAGCAAGGAAAGCAAGGAACCAGCTGAAAACCATAACTAATTAGGAGGCAACTCTACCTCCAATCTGTGCTAATTAATGTCAGCTGGGTTAGAATATATTGTTGGGCTATAAAAGGATTTTTTTTTGTGCCACACAAGAAACATCTAATGATGGGTAAAAGCAAAGAGCTCTCTCAAGACCTTCGCAACCAGATTGTTGCAAAACATGAAAATGGAATTGGCTACAGACATATTTCACAACTTGTGAATCTTCCAGTAAGCACCATTGGGGGTATTATCTGTAAGTGGAAGCAACACCACTCCACCATCAACCGGCCACGCACAGGAGCTCCTCACAAGATTTCTGATCAGGGAGTCAAATGGATACTTAGAAGAGTTGTCAAAGAGCTAAGGACCACTAGGAAAGAGCTCCAGAAAGACTCTGGTCAGATGAGACCAAATTTGAACTTTTTGGCTGTCACACAACACACCATGTTTGGAGGAGAAATGGCACTGCACATCACCCGAATAACACCATACCAACAGTGAAGTTTGGAGGTGGAAGTATCATGGTGTGGGGCTGTTTCTCCTCTCGTGGTACTGGCAGACTTCATGTCATTGAAGGAACAGTGGATGGAGCCATGTACAGAGAGATTCTTGAGATGAACCTGCTGCCATCCACCAGGATGCTGAGGATGAGACGTGGGTGGACCTTCCAGCAGGGCAACGATCCAAAGCATACAGCAAAGGAAACTTACAATTGGTTTCAGAGAAAGAAAATCAACTTGTTGGAATGGCCCCAATCACCTGACTTAAACCCAATCTTGTGATCCAGATTCACAAGAGGGCCCCCGCAATCTTCAAGATTTAAAGAGAATCTGTGTAGAGGAATGGGCCAAAATCACACCTGAATACTGCGGGCGATTAGTTACTTCATACAGAAAGCACCTTGAAGCTGTCATTACAAACAAAGGCTTCTCCACTAAGTATTGAATTCATTTCAGTTAGTGTGTTCAATACTTTTTTCCTCTGTCATTCCACTTTATTACATATAACTTTATTTACATATGGACTTCAATGTTTAGATTTTTTTGTCTGAATTTCTTGTTAATACCAAAGTCTGGTGCAAATTGCACTTGAATAGGCTCATTGTAAATACATTTACTGGACAAAATGTTGATGTGTTCAATACTTATTTCCCCCATTGTACATATACACGTATATGTATATCCTGTATATGCATTCTACGTTACATTTAGAGCATTTGGCAGACGCTTCGATCCAAAGCGACTTACAAAGAGCACATTAGATTAGTGGAAAGAGACAGCAATATATCGCTGTGGTTCATAAAGATAAGAACAGTGCAGGTGTCACACATTCATAGTTGCGAGGCGAATAGAACAAGTTTGTTGCTAGGTTGCCTGCATAATAGCTGGGATAAGAGCAGAAGTGCTATTCTGAGTGCAATACCAACAGCTAAGAACATGCTACAGAATATGCTACAATATATTCAACAACAAAATGGTCAAGACTGAAGGGGAATATCCACCCAAGGTGAATAACCAGAAAGGGGGAAGCGGGGGGCTGTCTTTTTCAGCAACGGTTTAAAAGGTCATTTTTGAAAGAGGCAGCGGCTGCTGTAGCAGTCCAGCGCTGGATCAGCAAGCAAACAAATCTCAGTGGTTGGGGGTGGGGAGACCGCTGCTGCTGTTTCACTTGCCAAGTTCCTTCCATCAACATACAAAACAAAAAGACTAATATTTCTGATAAAATCGGAAAAGGAAACCTGAATTCAGCCCCCCACGTTTATCAGGGAGTGAAAATCAGGCCCGTTGAGTGGACTGTTGGTCTTCTCTGATTTGAGGACTAAAGTCGATTCCATCCACCTGTGAAGGCCGGGCAGAATGTCTCCTCCCGCATTGTAATGCAGCACTGATTGTGTGGAGGAGGAGGAGGAGGAGGGGGAAAACAAACTAACACCACGTCTGGAACAAATGGGAGCCTGGGCAAGGGCAAATCACAGAGGACACACACATATACACACACACACACACACACACACACACACACACACACATGATTGACTACAGGAGAGCAAATGGTAGCAAAGTCACATTGACAATATTATGCTGCTTTGAGAGCCACTGATCAGTAAATCTCGACTCAATAACACGTCGGAGATTAAGATGACTTCTGACCCGCGCGTGAGAGACAAAACAGAGCGACGAGAGTTTGTCGAGAGTAGGGCGGCAACTGAATGATCTAAATGATTACAGAAATTGTTAGTCCATAAACTGACATAAGAAATAGCCAATGCCATCACCAAGTTACCAGAAGCCAAAGTCATGTCCTAAATATGCTCTTTTTATCTGACAAGCAGCTAGCTGAGAGAAACAAAACCACTGGGATTAGGATCCATGAACCGCATATCTGAAGTGAACTGCAACATTCAGCAGTTAAATGGTTTATTTTGTTGGACTTTGATGATTGGATTGTCAGAATTTGATTTGATTACTTCTCCGACTAATCGAGAGCAAGAGACACCGACAGAGACAGAAAGTCTCTGAAAAGAACGTGCATGTATAAAATATAATGGTACGAGACAGTGATGTATTCGTAGAGGGCACAAGGAAGACGGGAGCGTGCTGCAGAGGGCGGACAACACTGCAGGTATATCATCTAAAAAGGGAGACGTGATACAAAGGCCGGTCAAAGTCACATCGGCGGGCTTTATCCAGCAGCCGCTTACCAATTCCCATTTGGCTTTTGTTGCCAAGAAGATTTGCCTGCCTCCCGCAACACACCTGGGGTCTCCGTTATAACCGGAGCGCACACTCAAAACAGGGCCTGAAAGTAGCGGAAACACCGCAGAACATTAGCTTAAAGACCGGCCAGCGGTCACTGGACACTATAATGTGAAGACAATTCTTATTTTTTATACTACTACTACTAACCTTCACTGTTATATATATACTGTATATATGAAACCACAACTCAACAATGGATCCAAAGGTTTTCATCGTGTCATTGTGTGGGTATCTAAGAGTTTACACTATAAACATCAAATACATGTCATGTATGTGACCCTGTTATGTATATTTCCTTAGGACACTACAGATGTGATGTTAAGTGAGGGAGTTTTATTAACACCCAGCACGTAACTGGTGAAATTATCCTCACCTGTAGACTCATTATCACACAACATGAATAGCTATAAAGCATTGCATTCCATTTATGGTAGAATGTGGGCGAGATATGAGACGCAATCACATGTGCACATTTCTACGTGGACTGTGATTTATAACAACACTTAAATCACATTGCCTGCCAGTGCACGCATATATAAATCTGGATTTTTTTTTGGGCCGTGCAATGACTTTAGTATGGACCTTATGCAATGTTTTATAAGTGAGAGCCCAGGCGACGACCCTGCTGTGTAGTCACTCCTTACCGTACTACCACACCCGAGAAGTAGAAGTACTGGACCCCTTTACTCACGAAGGGAACGTGTGATTTATGCTGCGTTTGTGTGAAAATGAAAGATGTGCAGCTTCAAAGTAGGGCACATCAAGCTCTAAAGCCGTAAAGATTTGGGCTACCAAGAGGTGGGAGGGTAGAACTCTAGAATAAAAAAGAATGCAGAAAAAGTGTCTCAGGAAATCTGTCCTGGCTGCAGTGCCAAGTGCCTTTGTAGTAAATCTATAATATCAGGGTTACTGCAGGAAGGTCTAACACACTGGCTGAATGGAGAGCCGTAGACTGCGGCATCGGCACGCGTCTTGAAGGCAAATTAAGAGCTGAGGCCGTTTAACTTTCAAGTCACTCAAAAACAACTTTAGGGTCTTAGGCTACGATAACATCTTTGTTTAAAAGCCATGGTCCCCGGGCATTCGTGGTGAACTTTATCAACCTAACGAAAAGAAAATGTCAGTACGAGAGACACAGAACATTTTGGCCTTTGACGTTTCCCCAGACAAACCAATATCTGCGACGAAATGAACAGTCAATACAAACATCAAATATAGCTAGACAGACACGCACAGTGTTCCTCCGTTAGCATCCCAACACCAGCGGGGCTGATACGAGAGCCTGGGCAGTTTTCTTGACTACGGGTAAATTCATTATTCGTAATTTCTTAGCTTAAAGGGACGTTACAAGTGCTTGCTTTGTCTGACCTCACTTTATAACGACCTGAAAAGCAGAGAAGCGAGAATCGGTAAGTGGTCTTTAATTGTTTTGACATCAAACTATCAAACCTACAAGGCTAAATCATCGCTACAATCATTTGCGGTCAATCAATGAACTGATGCACTGATGCACTGTGGGTGTGTGTGTGTGTGTGGTCCTCTCTGTTTATTTACATAGCCACTCATCAACATCAAAATTACAGAAGGGCCTCGCTGTCTGGACCGCAAAGACAAACTCCCTGCAGCAGCAGCAGAAACAGCAGCAGAAGCAGCAGCAGCAAAAGCAAAAGCAGCAGCAGCAACAGCAACAGCAACAGCAGCAGCAGCAGCAACAGCAGCAGAAAAAGTGGAGTCGCTGCCAGAATAGTGGCAGACAGGAAATAATTAAATGAGCAGTAGTTTTGCTGACTAGATGTACACGCTCCTGTTGGCTCGGTGCCCTGGTCTAACTTCGAGATGAAACTGCCCCACAGGCAAGCAATGTTTACTGCTGTAGTGCGCACTTCAAGTCATACTTCAGTGATAGAACCCCAAATGCGACACTTAGGGGGTACTTGTGCATTTTAGACAAGGGGTATTACCATTGCCAACAATTGAATGCGTGTGCACAGAAAACACCATTGACATATGCATGCGTCGACATGCTGCCTCACCACACGGAGCAGCCGTCTCTGCTCCTTGAAGGTGGCACAGCATCCCAGCACGCCCGTTACCATGACGATGGCCCCCGCGAGGACCAGAATGTAGGCAGAGGCAGCGTAGGTCTTGGAGGACAGGAGGCTGATGTAGTCGCTCTTTTCCACCAGGGTCCAAACGCCCACCGCCATCACCACACCCCCCGCCAGCTGACGGAAGTACAAATATCTTTATTAGACCCCCAGGTTCAGTCCAATATGGTTCAGCAAACACCACTATCGGCAACAGCAACAACAACAACAACAAAAAGAGCTCTAAACTGGTTTAAGATTCCTTTCAGAGTGGATACGATCTCACCCGAGGGGTGACCAAAAGAAGAAAAAGAAAAATCAATGAATGTAAGAATTGTGATTCTTATCGTCCATGATTCTGAAAACATATAATAACAATAATGGATTTTTTTCCTTTCGTCTTAGGTTTGCCTTTGTGTGTTTACATGATTGCTCGGTTTCCAAATATAAAAATAACATAAACATACATTCACTCTTATTTCACACCATTATTTGCTACACCAGCTTTCTTAGCACAAAGTGGACTGGAGCAACTCCGGAAACTAGTCCCCATATGTACCCAAGCGTGAATCTGGGAATCGCTTTGAATGGATAATCATAATGTCAAGAATTTCTTTCAGAATCAAGTCATGAGGTATTGAGATATCACAGCGCAACTATCACCTGTGTATTTAATACATGCTATAAATTAACTACCATGTGCATACGAGTATCCCCATGTACATATGTCAAGGATGGAAATACATTATGTGAACACACGATAAGGAAAATATACATTTGACGGATACACCGATCATGCTGTTAGTATCCACTGCTGCCAGCATTACGCTTGGTCAGATATCGATATAGATATCTATATACACACACTTGCTCCATCAGAAGGATGGAGCAAGTGACGTGCAAAAACAGTACAAGGGAAGAAATCATGGTGAAGAAACTTTTGTGGTGATGTATGAATAAAGTCGTTTGTGATGGACTCATGGGGATTTACACACACACGCTACACACAGTACACACAGAAGCCTTCCTCAAATGCTTGCTTGATGAAGAGTCGTGATTGGACATTGTAGGAGAGAATGTCAAATCAGTCCCCCCCTCAAATAAATAATGAAAAGAAAGCCGATTTGGTCTGAGCATCGAATAGGAAGGGGAGCCCTTCACCAGCATGGACCATCTTCTTCTCCTGCTTTTCCACACATTTACAACACGAGTGGTAGTGAAGGAAAGCTTAAGGTCGGATGACAGCGAAGTGGGCAAAACTTCTTTTTTTTTAAGTTCAGAACATCCCAAAGTAACGGAGATAAGTGTAAAAGACACTGGTAGATCATCCTTAAACTCCACTTACCCAGAAGAGAAAGTTGAAGGTGATGAGCAGATACTTCAGGCAGATAGTGCCACAAGTCTCCCTCTTTTCTTCGTAGGCCCCCATCCTGCAGAAAGAAAAAGCAGAGGTTTACAATAGGGTCTCGACAAAAGACGCGTTCAAAGTGGCCAAACTGTCACTATAAAGGCTCACAGTTAGCCTCTTGTCTATAGAATGGCAGTCAAATGCAGGAGACAGCTATTGTTGTCCAGAGGTACATTAATACAGCACAGTAATCACAAAACTTGACACCAGAATTCATCGCAAGAAAGGATTGTGAATGGCAAAACAACCGGTCGGCTCTGTATTGTTTTTATGTGTTTTTGATCATGTGATTTCACTCAAGGTAAAATAATAATGGACAGATAGGCCACACAAAATGTAAAACAAAATGTCTTGGGCAGGTTGGTTTATTTTCATAGTCGGCAACAGGAAGAGACAGTTTCCATAGACAAGACAAGTTAAGAAAAAGTATTTATTGTCAACACAGACAAAATACAGCCCCCCCGGGGAGTAAATGTGAGATCAGATATGTGGGCAGACGGAGACAATGTGAGTCAAGGTGGCACGCTTTTACATGTTAGGCGGCTGAAAGCTGCTGGAATCTATGACTAACCGGCCTTATTTTACCTGGAAACATCACCTAAGCCTTCAACTAAATGAGCTTCACACTTCACTCTTCACAGTGACATCAATATTTAAGGCAGGGTATGTTTTCTAATCACATTTTGGGGGAATAATTACTTCTGGTTACATGGTTGTTTGTTTGACATGCCAGTCACTGAAAACAAATAGACTATAATATGAGAATATGACCGTGGCTGTATTAACTCCACATTAGAGTGTGTTACTCAAACAGAAAAAGCTATTTTGATGATTTCTAGTAAATATATATAAAAACAAAACACTGCCCCACCCACAATATGAACAATTTTCCAACGGTCAGGTGTGCTAAGTGAGACCCTGTAATTGCCGACTACTACAGCAAAAGGAATGAGAACAAGTAATTTGGTTGATTTTTAGTGAATATTTATACAAAAACACTCCCCATGCCACATACTTTGAGTTTTGTGTGTAGACTGTCACTACTCAGCAAAAACTGTAATTTTGTTGTGAATATATCTTTTTTCTCAATTTGCGCCATGTCATTTTACTTTTCAAAGATTGAAATCATATTGAAATCACATTTTGGGCTACGAATTACTTCTGGTTTCTGCGTATTGCAGCACAATTTAACATAGGCGTATTGCACTTACAAGATTGCCATACTGATCTTTTTACCCCACCATTTTCTTGTCTCACTTTCCAGTCAAGTCTGGACCTGCCACTGACTCCTTCTTGCCCGCCTCAGTCTCCCTCCGCCGCCTCATTCCTCCAGCTCCCGCACAACCTAATTTACAACCTAATATGTGTGTCCGCCTGGTGTCTGTTGACCATCTGTTAATGTGACCCTTTTCGTGGTTCCTTGTTAATGCAATTCAAACAATGCTTAATTTTGACACTGAATTGTTACAGCCTCTCTGGCTCTGACAAATTACAGCTGAGTCAAGAGAAGTTGTTTCACAGGGAAACGCATTTAAACCTCGAATAACCCACTTCACTGATTACCACTTGTCGGGTTTGAGTGCTTTGAGACATTACGTGCTACCAATAAAAAATGCTCACACATTAATGGATAGATAATCTATGTTGTATCATCAATGTGGAAATAGTACACCTTAAACTAATCCAAAAATTCTACTTCCAACCACACAAATATGGCCCATTGTAGACCAACACGGTAGCCTGTAACAAGCATCCATCATCAAATAGTCGACTTCACGGGGATGATTTAGGCTGTCCAGTCAGGGGAGAAATCACTTGGATCCAAATCCTAAAAGAATGCGACTATTCATGCTTAGTGAGGATGTCAAGTTCACGAAGTTATATGAGCAAAGAGTAACAGTAAAAACAATGACACGACGATATCCCCGTGTCGACCCCGTCGGCCCATTACATCAGATCACCAACTTCTTCATAACTACACTTACCTGTGAATTTTGCCTCCTCCTAACGACGAAATTGCAACTTTTTTAAAGATCAAATGCGTCTGTCTTTCATTCACCAGTAGTTAGCCAGAAATAAGTAGACCGTCTTATGTCCAGGTAGCAGCGATCTCAGCAGTGTGGTCAACAATGCGGAAGTACTCATGCTATATGTTTGAACAACCGCTAGATGGCAGTAGTGTATCCTACCAGGTCCAGAAAGTGTTTGGGCGATTCCCCGACCACGTCCGTTAGACATACGTCACTAGACAAACGCCCACAAGACACGCCCATTAAGCCAGGACACTTCCGCACACTCTGCTCTCAAACCCGACGTGGGATGGAGCTGAGAAGTTCTACAGAAGTTCATCAGGTATGTTCCCTCTCTCACCGCTGCTTGCGATCAGCTACAGCAAAAATTAGGCTGGATGTGTCACCAACACCTAGGCCTGGAAAGAGTCGCCTTCGGAGGGATCCCAGTGCAGGACAAGCATCACAAACCACCGGTGTAGCTCATGTCGCATCAGGGGACCCACCACGCAGAAAACCGTGCCATTGGACCGCAAAGACAGCAGATATCTCAGCAAAAGCTCTCAAAAATCGAAGGCCAAAGCAAAACGATACGCCAGATACTTCCAATAGCGACCCCTTCGCATTCTCCGGGTCGCCTCTGAGACTCAAGCCAGAGGAGTTCCAGTCGAGCACCCCAGTCGACAGCACAGCGTTAAAGGTTTTTAATCACATATTTATCTGTCCTCTTTCGTACATGTAAATCTCCACGTTACCCTCACGTTCCCCACCTGCAACCCATTACTGCTGTCAAGCCAGCCTCCACTTTGAAAAACACTGCAAAGCCAGCCCCTTCTTACTGTACGCGGTACGTGTATATCAGCGCGGTGAAGTTGGTTTTAAGTTTAAGTATTCGATTTTGATGTACCGTACAATCAGACAGGACAAAGCACCCAAACTAAAATACATGCTCTGGCTCATAGAAACTACAGAAAACAACAATGGGAGGGGCTGTATATGCGTTTAGGGACTGTCTGCAAACTACACATTTCACCTACGGTCTGAGTTAGGGACCATCTGTAAGCTACATGGTAGTTCGTTTGACATGCCAGTCACTGAACACGAATAGACTATTATGAGAATATGACTGTGGCTGTATTAACTCCACATTAGTGTGTTACTCAGACAGAAAAAGCCATTTTGATTATTTTTAGTAAATATTTAAAAACAACACTGCCCCACCCACAATGTGAATAACTTTGCATAAAACGGTCAGGTGTGGTAAGTGAGACCGTGTAATTGCCGACTACTACAGCAAAAGGAATGAAAAAAGTAATTTGGTTAATTTTTAGTGGATATGTATACAAAAAACACTCTCCATGCCATATATTTTGAGTTTTCAAAAAAAGGTAATGTGTAGACAGTCACACTGCATTTGGCGACTACTCAGCAAAAAACAGTAATTTAGTAGATTTTTTTTTGTGAATATTAAAAATCAATTTGCGCCATGTAATTTGTTTGCCACCAGAATAATTTCATGGATGTCTAGGGAAAATTCTACTTCTAAAACAGGGAGTTTCTTATTAATGTGCGTTTGATGAAGTGTATAGGCGATTATAGGTTATTCCTTTCTGAACAAACGATAAAATGTGTAATTTGCAGCGAATCCCTCACTCAGACCGTATGTGAGATGTGTAACATACAGACGCTCCCTTACTCAGACCGGAGGAGATGTGTGTAATTTGCAGAATGTCCCTTATTCAGACCGGTGCCACTGAAGCTATTGGCGAGAGTGCCTTGAAGCATTTCTTGGATAAATATTGATAGCGTCAATACACATTGTTGTTTTCTTTTGCCACATCATATACTATTGTATTTTCCATCAACTAGAGCATGTAATTGCTTTGACGTAGGGGGTAAGTCAAAATCGAATATCAAACCAAATAAACCCGGGTGTGTTTATCCTAGGCACATTACTTATTTAACATAATGTAGTCCTCATGTAAATGTGCCAGGCTATTTTTCTTCTGCAGTCCCTAGCAGGGTGTGT
>OMOU01054504.1:0-12570 GCA_900312585.1 Malacocephalus occidentalis | reverse complement strand
CCCCCTTCCCTCTCCTAACCCGAGCACTAGCTTGTGTGTTTGTACGTCTTGGCATTCTTAATAGTACTTCACGTTGTTTAGCATGTCCGTAGATGTCGGTAGTGCACTCAGAATGGTACTCCCGCTCTTATCCCAGCTGGTATGACGGCAGACTAGCAATTATGAAACTCGTTCTACTGACCTCGCAACTATGAAACCTGCATCTTTTTTTCTTCTTCCTCTCTTCATGCACCACAGCGATATGCTGCTGTCTCCTTCAACAAATGTACTCTTTGTAAGTCGCTTTGGGTGACAAGCGTCTGCCAAATGCCCTCAATGTGAATGTCAATGCATTACCAGATATAGATGTAGGAGGTACAGACAGGTGTTGAAGGTCTTACCAGATATAGATGTAGGAGGTACAGACAGGTGTTGAAGGTCTTACCAGATATAGATGTAGGAGGTACAGACAGGTGTTGAAGGTCTTACCAGATATAGATGTAGGAGGTACAGAAAGGTGTTGAAGGTCTTACCAGATATAGATCAAGCTATATTGGTGCTACATATAGGGCAACATATTGACTGGTCTTACCAGATATACACCGAGCTACATAGGAGCTGCAGACAGAGCATCATATCGAAGGTCTTACCAGCAGCAGGAAGTTGTCGATCCACAGCCAGATGCCCTGGGAGCCCAGGGAGCCGACCCAGGGTGGCTGGAAGGAGTTGTTGTATGACGTCACGGTGATGTCAGCGGTGGCCGGGCTCATCATGGCGAAGGGCACGCACAGCCACTGTGGACGGTTGAGAACACATTTCCAAATCTTTACAAAACAACACTGTGTCAATTACAAACATACGAGCACCAGCTGTGTGTGTGTGAGTACAAGTGGGTGTGTGTGGGTGCGTGTGTGAGTATCAGCCTGTGCGTGCGTGTGTGTGTTTGTGTGTGTGTGTGTGCGTGTGTTTGTGTGCGAGTCAGTGTGTGTGTGTGTGTGTGTGTGTGTGTGCGCATGCGTGTGTGTGAGTACGAGTGTGTGTGTGTATGTGTGTGTGTGTGTGAGTGTGTCACCAGGCTGATGAAGATGAGGACCAGTTGGATAACATCAGTGTAGGCTACAGAGTACAGTCCTCCCAGCAGCGTGTAGCTGATGGCCACTGCAGCACTGATCCAGATGCTGACCGTGTAGGACAGGTCCAGGATCACGCTCATGGTCACACCTGCACACACACACACACGCACACGCACACACACACACACACGCTATAACACAGCCAGTATATGACAGCGTTCGTCAACCCTGAGAAATAGACCAGAACAATTAAAGCAACGGCATTGGTCAATCAATGCATATACGTTAAACTAGCCATCACCAAACACATTCAGGTGAGTGCCTTCTGCGAAAACAACTTAAGTGGCTTTGGGGCTATCACATCCTTTGTGGCTTCTCTGACCACAAAGGAAGATGTGTTCAGAGTCTTTAGCAGGGAAATCACTTTTAATTAAAGACTTCATCATGGAGAATGTATTTTTACAGAAACTTGGTTAGACCAAAACCCCTCCTAATGTCACCGTTATGAGTGAGGTCAGAGTTGTAATATTCATGTTGATTACTCCGGAGACAGCAGTGACAAATAACTGCTTTATTATAGATGACCTAGGATTGACTCAGCATCTGAGTCAATCCAAGTGGTTACTGATATTGGTCTTTCTGACTGCTTTTGTGTTTTCGGTCAGCGGTCTACCAGCGAGAGCACCACGACTCTATCTATGGGGCCGTTCTCTACGTTGTGTTGTCTGCCCTCGCTTTAGCCTCGGTCAATGGTCTTGTGGAGAGTTTCAGCTCTAAAAATACAAATATTATTGATCCAATTGTACCCTCGAAGGTTAAAACAATAGCTGCTGAGAACAAAGCATAGTGCAGAATATAAATGACGCGCATGATTCATTCACCACTAACCGTTGCTGACTCACACTACCCCAAATTAAACCTTCGGGTTAGGTCTAGTTTGAGTAACACGAATAGCCCCTGACCCAGACTAACCTGTTGTGTTCTAAATTGTATTGTATTGTCGGTCAGATAGACTACAGATAGTCAATAGTTCTCTGTACACCACAGATAATCGTCAAGCACTTACTAAGCCTCTTCTGCAAAAGAATAACCTGTAACCATTAACTCGTAATTAAAGGCCTATATCCAACGTATCGTGTCTGAGTAAAATAAGTACGTTTTCCCACCATTGCCAGTCCTGGCATCAGACAATAGAACTTGAAATAGAACTTGAAAAAGAACTTGGCCTGGAAAAATCTCAGTTCCAGTATTATTAGATCTCAGCGCTGCATTTGATACGGTGGATCATAGCATTTTTAGAGACTGTCCTAGAATGGCACACAATTGGTTCAAGACTTCTTCCACAAAAACAGAACAATTTCAGAGCAGCTTTTAGTTCTAATGCGCCACAGACCTGGAACAAACTTCCAGAACACGTGAGGGCCAGAGCAACACTAAATCAGCACTCAAAACAGCTCGTCTTTTTGCCACAGCTTTTCGTGAAAAATGTCTGTCTGCACTACATTTCAAGATTCGAGATTTATTCCCTTCGTCTAATATACATACATATTTTTTCTCTGTATTTCACATATCTCCCTTTTTTCATTTATTTTAATGATTGTCCTCTTAATGTGATGTATTCTTCTCTGAAGCACTGTGAATTGTCTTGAGTTTGCAATATAAACGACTGGAGCAAAGCTACTGTTTCTGTTTCTTCCCCTGGACCACGGCCACCCCTGATCCCCCGTAACCCTCGTCCACTAAAACATATGCCGTGCAAAGGGCAGATCTCCATTGCAGATCTCCAGCATATTGATGGTGAATCTGGAAAGGATGTGATGAAAGGTGCAGGGCACATATCTGAGAGAGCACACACAGAACACTGATATTGCAGTGAAGTAGTCATATTTGACATTTGTAGTTTACTGTCATCGTATTTGTGACAATGTACACATACCCATACACACATACATATTCACATGCACACATGTGATATATACATATATACATACACATACAAGTATATATACGCAGATACATGCCTTTATATGACACCCATATACAGCACTCATATTACATGCACTACAGCTAAAGCAACATTTATAGTAACTGTTCGTTATTCCCTCCTCACTTCCTTTCCTTCAAATAGAATCTTTCTCCCTGGACTACTGACTCACATCCCTCCTGTCATCCTGTTCTGCTGGCCTTTATTGTGTATCACGAGAGTAATGACAGCAGGAAACCTGTCCTGGACCTTGTGTTTTATTGTTCTCAAGGGAGCATCATGAGGGCCAATCGTCCTGGCCATTGATTCATTTGGATAGCTCATCCCAGTTTTAATGGTCATCAACATGGGCATACATGTAGAGGTTTTTGATGGGTGTTGAGGGATCCCACAAATGCAACCTTGATGTGGCACATGTACTTGAAAAGTACCAAGGGGTTGTAAGGCCCATCCCCCATGCTGTCAAACATCAAGCCATTCTTCTCAATGGTGCGACCGTTGTCTGGTCTTCGGTAAAGAGGGCAGTCCATTGACCATTGTGAGGCAAGTGAGTCTCCTGACAGAAAGTTGAAGGGAATTTCTTGGAACATACAGGGACGGTTATGGTTGTCTTTCCCACAGGTCCGTGCAGCATGAACTGTGGTTCTTTCCCCAGATACTGTATGTCTGTTGATCAATGTCATCAACTTATGTGGAACAATTGAGGAGTTAATGCATTTAGTCCTTTTGAATACTTTATTGACAATGTCTGGCTTGTCATTGGGCCATCTCTTGAAGATGTCTGCACCACTCTGACAGTACCGTCCCAAAGATTTACTGTTTTCAACTGGTCCTGAAGCTCATGTCTTGATGGGGCCAAAGTAGCTCAGGAGGTAAGAGCTGGTTCGATCCCCAGGCTCTGCCTAGCTAAGTGCCGAGGTGTCCTTGAGCAAGGCACCGAACCGTGTCGGTTGTTACCTTGCATGGTTGACACTGCCGTCGGTGTATGAATGTGTGTATGAAGGGGTGAATGTGAGGCAACTGAAAAGCGATATATAAATGCAATCCATTTACCATTGACCGTCTGAGCAATTTTTGCCTTGTTTCCAGTCAGGAAAGACTGCTGAATGTGTCAGGCTCATCCTGAGGCTTCGGTCCATGTCCTTTGAACTCCACTACTTTGCCAGAGACATTTCTAGAAGCCATAGACATCAGTCCACTATATTGTTTGATGTTTTCCAAAAGCTGCTTGGATGGCTGAGATTGTCTGTGGGGACCTTAGTGTAGGAAGAGGGTTTTTGAATGGCTTGAGCTGGATTCTTCTTTAATTGCAACAGGCACTGAAGGGTTTGTGATCACCGTGAGCTTTTGATGTCTCCCAAATGGCACATGGCAGCATTGCCGGAAATGCAGACTAAAACCATTGTAGGTATATGAACTTTAATAGCATTTGTGAATTATTGTGCAGCTCTCCAGGCTCTTCCATCCTTCTTTCTGCTCCTGTCTGATTTGTCGGGCTTGATCTGAAAAGAGTTGAAATGTTTTGTGAAATTGGATATACATCACCAGGGACCACATGTTTGTGGGATGAATACTGAAAGGTACCACCCATGGCTAAATAAAGATTCATGAAACAAATGATGCTGGGATGTAGTCATTTTTTTTCATGCATTCATTGTTTCAACCGGGTACCGCCGATGAACTCTACATCATTCTTTTCTGTTGGTCCAGACAGCATTGAGCTGGAATGTCAGGTAGTTGTTTGAAATGAGCAGACAATAATTACTGCACACAAAGCAGCAATTATCCACGCATGAAATAAAGTGTATTCTATGATCGTAGTTGAGTCCACAGCTGGAAGGGCTAGTAGGAAATCATGAGTAATTACCTGTAACCTAAGGCGGTTCCAGTGACCTCTTCCGTGTCATTGGCTGGCGACCGTCCTGGAATGTCAGGTAGTTGTTTGAACTGAGAGGCACAAAGCCAGCTGGTGAATCAGCAATGTAAATGTTTCTCAGATCATTTCGGAAATAAGGGTAGGAAAATAGACAGTCCACAAGCTGGGTAGAGTCAATAGCAAAGTATGAGTATTTACCTGTAGCCTTGGGCAGCTGCAATAAGCTAGTCAGCCTCATTCTCAGGCTATGGTCCTCACACCGCTGAGCTGAAAAGTGAGACCGTTATTCGTTGATGCACGGTGCGCCATGCATATACAGCGTATACGTATTGATAAGGAACCATAACATCGATCTAACCTTAACTCTGTTAAAAGCCATCATTTAAATATTAACTTGTACATATTAACTTCCATTCATGCTTTCGTAGCACGCTATCCACAAGCGGCGAAACTTCTATACATGCTGCAAATGAACAACCTGACAGAATGCCAGGACGGCAAAATTATATGTCGCTGTGGTGATGGATATAAACGGCAAAACGTCTATGTATGCTTTATTAGCACGCTAACGGCAAATGGCAAGCCAGCAACATCAATAGGTATGTACTTCATAGTTCGTCAATATTACCTGCCGTCTCTGGAGACTCGGAAGCACCAATGTCTTCTTGTGTTTGGCATCACGACTCGTCGGCGGTGACCCGCGCCTCTTTTTTGGGTTCCTGTCGCTGGTACGATGCCAACCCATAAGAGCATGTCTGGTACGACGCAACGTAGCTTCCGTTCGCACGCTAGCTTCCCGGTTCTCGATGGTGAACATTGTTGAGTGTGTAGTTAGGAACACACTAAAGAATGAAATGAAAGGGGAGGGACACCCCCCACAGCAAGCGGGCCAGCTCTGAAGCTTCATCGAGGCAGCTTGAGAGGGGATTGGAGGAATGTGGATTGCAGGGTTGGTGGGACACACACACACACACACACACACACAAACCCTTCTGCTATTCTAGTAGTAGGATAACGCACACACTATGAATACACACACACTCACAGACACGCACACACGCACACTATGAACACACACACACAAACCCTTCTGCTATTTTAGTAGTAGGACAATGCACACACTATGAATACACACACACACTCACACACACACACACACACAAACCCTTCTGCTATTATAGTAGGATAACGCACACACTATGTACACACACACACACACACACTATGAACACACACACACACACAAACCCTTCTGCTATTTTAGTAGTAGGACAATGCACACACTATGAATACACACACACACTCACACACACACACACACACAAACCCTTCTGCTATTATAGTAGGATAACGCACACACTATGTACACACACACACACACACACTATGAACCCACATACACATACACACACACACACACACACACACACACACACAGATCGTACCCAGACCGATGAGTGTCCCTGCGACCCACATGACCTCGGACGCCAGCGCGGCGATGGCCAGCGTTGCCGTGGTAACGCTGCCGTACTTGATGTGGAAAGGATCCATCATGGTGACGTAGCGGTTGTCTCTCATGGGGCCGGCAAAGAACACGCCCCCTTTAATGCACACACACATCGATACATGAATACACACACACACACATGAATACAAAATATGCCCCCTTTAATACACGCACATGAATACACGAATACACACACGCATGAATACAAAACATGCCCCCTTTAATAGGCACACATGAATACATGAATACACACGCATACACACATTAAGGCAGAACACGCCCCTTTAATACACACATTAATACAGAACACGCCTCCTTTAATGATTAATAGACACACACACACACAGATACAGGGAACACGGATACAATTACTTTCCTATCATGGGAAAAGGAAGAGAAGAATTTCGTTATCTTGAGATAACAACTTGTGTTATCACAAGAAGCAAAGTGAATGCATGGCCGTTTAGAATTTCGTAAGATATAAATGTGAGGTCCGTGGGTGGGCAAGTATTTGCAATCGTAGTCATATAAGGACAAATGGGGCGTGACTCGGCATTGTATTGTTTGAGTCAAGAACATGAAACACAAAACCGCACAACTCTGCTTCTCACTTATCAAAGTAAATAATTAGGCGTATCAGGAAAAAGCACAAAAGAAAATCACACCCGAAAAAACACATCAAGTAAGTTAATACACTGTTAAAAGGCTAAATGTGCCTTAACTATTGTACGATAAATGGCGACTTTCTTAAACTCATTGTCTTTTCAATTGAAATTATCTTTAACATTATATAGATTTTAAATCGACCAGCATCATGTGTAACTCATGCCACAATTCAAGTGGGATTTTGTTTCCGAAAGGGGCGTGGCTTAGGGTCTGTATCAGGGGAATGCAGCTTCTGCTTAGTCAGTGCTAAGATTTACAATCAGTTGTTATTTGGGCCGCCGAGTACATTGCATCTGAACAGGGAACCATTTGTTATATTGCAAATGAGAGATGTTGTCCGTTTTAACGTTCACGATGTGCCTTGTTTCACGCATTTGCCAAAAATGAAAAAAACGTGTCTTCAGCAAATGCAATTAATTAAAATGCGGTACATTTGAATTAATTATTCACCAGGGCGTGTAATTAGTTAGATTAATTGTTGTGGTCGCCCTTGACAACCCTTGACAGCCGTAACCTGAATAATTACGAACGAATGTGCCATTTCGACAAGCCTCATATATAGGCCTACAGTACATATGTGTGTGTTTCTATGCATAGTGAAGGGTAAGCGTTACCGATGAGGAAGCAGAGGGTGGCGGTGACAGGCATCACAGCCCAGATAAGGCCCATGGACGGATTATAGACTGCCTCCGCAGTTCCCACGATGAAACCGCCTCCGACCCAGGTAGCTGGCACACACACACACACACACAAGCACGCACACAAACACACACACACACAGAAGAGTTATAGGTTACAGTAATGTTGAAATGTGGAGCTTTATCTTGTGCAATGCATTTGTTGTCTAACCAGTGTCAGCAACAACCGGGAAATGGGAGATAGTGAGGCATCATTTGTAAACTTTTGCGAACCATAATCGTGTTGTTTTGTGGTGTTCGGGTAACGTTAGGCCTTGGAGATGCTTGACTCGGCCTACAACACTTCAAATACAAAGTAGACACTCTACACCACAGGTAGGGACACAGACAGGTGATATTTTGTGGAAAATGGTCAAATGTTCTGACAACAAACAAGTAAAGTAATATCAATAATAAAACAAAGAATGGATCCACAGGTAAGATGATTGATTAAAAACATGAAGAAAAACAAATACATGATAACTTATTATACATGAACAAAGTAAGATTTATTAAAAACATGAACAAATACTTATCAAATACTTAGGTTAATGGAAAAATGTGCATCTATGCATATATATTTCCTGACTTAAAAATCCTGTTTATTACTGCGTCAGATACGCCTCATCAGAAACACATCCTCTGGTTGATCAGCAGACTGCTAGAGGCAGTGCTAGTGAATGCAAACAAGAAAAACACGTACACTGTTGGATCCGATGATGGATTTACTTTACAAAAGTGTGAAAAGACATTGCAGTTGGATTACAAAGCTTCTGAACAGGATACGAACTCAACGGTGAGCTCCAGCATCCAGCGTTTCAAAGATATGCAAGATTAATGTATAGCGAGCCAGGCCTTATGGCGGAGGCGTCTTGAATCACCATGAAGGTGTACATTATCCCTTACATGCTGAATATCGTATACAACATGACCCTGTGTTTCTGCCTATCGCCTGACCACCAACCTTCCTCCTGTGAACAAGGGATCAAGGAAAGGCATTGAGTTGAAGAACTTCCACTTCTTCTTCCTATTGCACGCCTGGCCACTTGTTGTGTCCTTCTTGTCTCTCTTAGTGTCGTGGAGGTTTCGCCAAATCTTTTTCACCTCAGCAGCGAGATATAACCAAACGAGGGATATAACTAGGGATATAACCAGGGATATAACCAGGTATATAACCAGGAATATAATCAAACGAGGGATATAACTAGGGATATAACCAGGGATATAACCAGGGATATAACCAGGGATATAACCAGAGATATAACCAGGGATATAACCAGGGATATCACCAGGGATATAACCAAACGAGTTACAGTGTATCAATGTAATGCTAACGCTAACTTAGATGATGTAGTCAGATACAATTACAGATACATTACATGACCATCTTCATTGTATCCCAGCTGCTGGGATACAATGAAGCCATATTGTGTCTTTAATTTAATTGTGTTGTTGAGGTAGTCATCGCAGTGTTTGTCGTACATTGGTCCTCCGTGAAATTGGTCCTCCGCTTTTAACCCATCCTGGCTCATCTTCCTCCGCGGTCAGGCCAGGAGCGGTGGGCAGCTAGTGCAGCGCCCGGGGACCACCTCCTTCCAACCGCCGCTGGTCAGGCGACGGTCTTCTTCCATGTTTTTAGAGGGGTTATATATACAGTACGGGGAGAACATGGAAACTCCACACAGAAAGGGCTGTTCACGAAATCCCAGCACTGAAGACATGGGAGAACCAACCATGTCCCAGGCGGGAATCGATCCCAGGACCTTCTAGCTGTGAGGCGACAGCACTACGACTGTGCCACCGTGCCAGCGTATGTAAGAAATGCACGCATACACAGCTGTACGCTAGGGGAACGTTAGGCATAGGTTGTATACGTTTCAAGCACGGTCGCATACGCATGCATAGTGATGCTAGAGGTACGTTACTCATAGGTTGAGTACGCCGGTCATACGCTGGCATGAATTTCTGCCTCGCCATATGCCAGCATATGCAGCCGTGCTTGAAACGTATGCCTAACGTACCCCTAGCGTATGTCAGCGTATACCAGTGTATGAGTGATATTTTTTTGGCTGACATTTGCTGGTCATACACTGGCGATATGCTGGTGATGCGCTACTCATAGGCTACTCATAGGTTCAATACGATATGTATACGCACAAATCTCAAGGGCTTTTTGTGCATTTTCATACGCAACTCATACGTTTCTCTCATATGCTGTAGTGTGATAGCCTTAAACCACAGCTGGTGATGCTGACCAGATGCTCAGGTCCTACTCTCTCCATCATGAAACACATGCATGAGTGTAAATAGAACATGTTAAGATGCATTTCTTTGACCTAAAATTAAAAAAAATATGTAATTTATATATTTGTAGTTTATTTATAAAAATGGAATGTATTACCTGCAATGCTTGTCATCGTTGAAGTGGTGATGATTTTATCATTAGAAAAAATGTCGCCCTGTTGGACACCAGACCCCTCAGAGGCAAAGCCAATTTATTTATTCATAGAGCGTAATTATTACAATGAATATTATGGATGTATTATCCACATGTATCATACATTATTATTATTATTATTATTATTATTATTCATGTTATTCGTTTTTATGAGGAATATTATTATTATTTAAAGAAATGACCAGACAAGTGAGTGACTTTTACTGCTTTGATGACGCTGTCCGCGTGTACGTGCGGCCAATGGCGTCGCTCCAGGATTGCGGAAGTAAATCCAACGGAATACACTTCCCGTCGATCGGACTACACTTCCATCCATCGGACTACATTTCCTGCCAATCAACTACCCTTCCCATTCACCGGACAACAATTCCCGGCATGCAACGCGGGCCGCAGTTTGCCAGGGAGGCTGAGCGCGAGCTCGTAGTTGTGAAGGAGTACCCGACGCCGCAGCGACCGCTGAGCTCTCCTACGGTAATAACATGTGAAATTATATTATAATATATTAACCTTTCTTTATGTTACATTCCATGTGTGGAGGACTGTGCCTCTCTGTCTGTTTACTTGATCAACTAAGATTTATTCGCGTCTCTATTGCTTTTGGAGATTTTAGTTTACGAGCATCCTCTAAATCTCCGATATAAATAATCTTTAATCGACTGCTGCTGTGTGTTGATGCTGAGGTCTGATCATACATACAAGATACATCCGCTTTAAACGATATCTTGGCGATAATAGGATTCCATTCGATTCCATTCGATAGACAGCTGCACCGTGGGGTCGCCTTCACATGATTATGTTATTATTACATAATAATAATAATAATAATAATAATAATGATAATGCATGTCGGGAAGTGTTATTATTGTTATTATCATACCACAACTCTCATGTTCTTCCTTATCGGGTTCCTTATCGGGTGGGATATACACCTGTACGCCAAATGCATGAAAGTAGATTTATAATAAACAAAAAATAATACAAAAACCAAATGGGACTGCTAAACTGTAGTTTTCATGTTCAGTAAAAAGATTTCTTCATTTTTGTAATTATTTTTCTTTATTTCTATTCTTTATTCTCTTTAAAAAAAATTTTTTTCCAGAAGCAAAGAACTTCTAGCGTCACTAAACATGTCAGGCTGATAAATAAGTACATTATTTGTGAAATACTACATTGGTGGACAAAATAGTATTCATCTCCCAACATCTTCCAAGTCTGTTTGGGATCTGCTTTGTGTCGACCTGCAAGACAATCCCTGTTGTGTGGGACGTGGTCACACATTTAACATTAAGCCTGTCATGGTGTTGCAAAATTGTGAATTTTCTGTTCTTTCAGTGATATGTTGCTATATATATCCCTCGATTTCTGCACCCGTCTGTGCATTCGAGGCAAGGTGGATTTGTCTAGATGACGCCAATGCACACAGATTCAGTTGTATTTGTTAGCCTGTCACCGTTAGAGTCTGAAAGGGCTTTAAGGATATTGCAGATCTGCTTTCATCCACTCCTTGCCTCCTCTCCTATGACTGGCCTCTCTTATCTCAGATATAGCTTGGTTTGAACCATCGGCCAGAACCTCGGCAGTCTCTTGACATCACAGTGCAACCAGACGCACAGCCGGCCTCAGAGTTCATCCCCATATTTAGACCTCTGTCTGTCTGTGTCTGTGTGTGTGTGTGTGTGTGTGTGCGTCCCTATGTGTTACATCTGGCCGGGTGGGTCTGCTGGCTAGATGCTGGTGTCGTCTGCAGTGTAATGTGAGCTGGATTGGGAGTCAGGCAGGTTTTGCCCCGCCGAGGTCGAGCTGGTCAGGGCAGACGGATGCCTGAGAACACGACCTGCCGTCGCCACTGTGAAGCTGCCTCGCCGCAATCATCAAGTCAAGGCTGCAGAGTTCTGCAGGAAGTGTGGTCCTCTCATTGCAGTCTAGACACACAGCCGCTGCTGGGAGGGCGTCAGGAAATGATCCATTTCCCAGTCGACCAATCAAAGCAGGGTATTTTTTATAGCTGAACATTTCAAAGGCCAATCAAACCCCGAATTGTGTTTTGTTGTTTTGAAGCAATGCTTTGCTGCGGTTGGTCGTCTGATCTTTGTGCCCGTGTGTCAACCAATGGGGAGGCCGGGGGATGGACCAATCAATCTCGTCCGCTGGTCATGCTTCAAACATGTCAATCTTTATAGATAATCCTCCGGGACAGGATTATCTATAAAGGACAATGTTGGGAACCATTAAGTTATTAGTTGATACAGCGGTTTTATTTTCACCTCCCTGGATGGCAAGCTGGATGAAATGCTGCAACTCTAGCGTATCGGTTAGGAGTGCCCTAGCCGTGGTCTAGTGATTGGCATGG
>OMOU01054488.1:4534-14793 GCA_900312585.1 Malacocephalus occidentalis | reverse complement strand
CCAGACTCAGCAGGGACCCCCTGGAGGGGGAATCTGTTGTTGGCCACATCTTCAGACTGCCAGGCGGGTACTGGTGCAGTGACACACTACACACACACACACACACACCAACGCACACACACAAACACACACACACACACACACACCACACACACACACGTACATATATACATATACAGTATATATATACATACACACAAACACACACTCCATATAAAAGACCCCTCTCCAAAGCATGCTCTCATATCTTGGCAACCGCTTTTCCTCTGCTGTCAAGTTAATGGATGAGCCTGTGACTGCTCTCTAGATCCTGACTGCTTCCTCTCTCTCTTGTAAAGCAGCAGCCTACACCTCTTATCACTACACCTACTAGCCACAATCAGCAGCACACACGAACATGCAGACACACTCACACACAAACACACACACACACGCACGCCCACACACACACACACAAATGTGGGCGCACACACACAGTAGCGAGCAGCGACAGGGAGAGAGAAAGATATTGGTAAAATGGAAGCGAGAATGAGAGTGAATGAGAAAAGTGAGGAAAAGAAGATAAGAAGGGGAATTGCTGGCTCTGGTTAAGTATAGAAAGAGAGAGGGAGAGAAAGAGGGAGAAAGGGGGAGCAAGCACAAGAGTGAAATGATAAATACTAACATATGTCTGGGCTATTATCCTCAACTACTACAGAATCAAAAGCTTAAATGTGTGATTCATCATTGGTCTTTCTTAGCCAATTGAACTAGAATTAGAACTGTGTATTCTCATGAATATAGTGAACATATAACATATGTTTATGAATTGTGTATTTTCTATAATCCCTGCTAAGGGCCTCAGGACAGCCAAGCAAATAGCAGTATGCTTATGCTTACAAGAATGAAAGAATACAAGAAGAATTTGCTGTAATTAGCCCTGACAACAGCACAGACAACTCGATAAATCATACACCATATATCTTGTATATGATCAATCCAGGCCAATTATTCATACAAACCATAAGTGTCATGTTGTGCTGCTCATGTAGAACAAGGAAGCTTGACACAGAAGATTTTGCCTTTCATGTCATACATTCACATTTTGTGGTAAAAATTCAGAACATTTTACACATAAGGCATATAAGATGTGCCCCATGGCTTCACCTACTGACGTTCAGGTCACCATTATATTTTATTGTAAGTTTGGGTCACCGACTAGTTTGGGTTAGTATGACTATCACCAGAAAACACTCCCTTACAGTGTAGTGTTGTGGAGATGTCTGGAGAAAGCACAATCAGTTAAATAATAAGTTAAAGTTAAAATACGAAATTACAATGTGCTCTAAATAATTGGAAGCAAGCCTATGTGTGAGTCTTTCATATAAAAGAGATCCCATGTCTCTAGCTCACTCCCCACTTCCTGTAGGGCTAGAGCCTCCAAATTGATGGTGTTTCTAGACCATAATGCATTGATTCATATAAAAGAGACCAGACATCTCTACCATACTCCCAAGTCATTCTAGGTGACCATAAATGCTTTTTTGTATTTTCTCAGTGAGGGATTGAATCACTTCCTGTAGGGCTAGAGCCATCAAATGGATAATTGTGCATTCTCTTTAGGCCCTCTTTTATATAAAAGAGACACCAGGTCTCTACCCTGCTCCCAAGTGTCCTAGGTCCCTAGGTCCCCTGCTAATTGCATCACATCAAAGTTCAGTGATGTCAGACCGTGTACGATGTGGGACAGGAAGAGGATGCAGAAGCCCAGATGGAGCCTGACAGGACGTCTTGACCAAACAGGCATAGACAAAGGAATGAGCATCCCTTCTCATCAAGGGCCAGCAGAAATGTTACTGCAGAAAGGCAATGGTATGGCTGGTTCTGGGATGACATGCAAGGTTGGACAAGTGACCCCACTGGAGGACACTGGAGGCAAAATAAATCAGGTACAGCCTTGGCGTTGACCGGTGCAAACCGTGTTTTAAATAAAGGTGCAGGTCAGCAGGATGGTATCAGGATCACGGTCCTCCTGGGCATGGCAAAAAATATGGGACATTAAGAGCAAAGGTGAAACAATGCTTGATCTCCTGGAACACCTCCTCTGCTGCAGGTGACCACAAGAAAGTAATGAGGGTGGTGAGAGGAGAATCAAGGATGCTATAATTACAAGGAAATTACAAGGGAGCGCTGCAACTCCCCCACCGATTCACCTTCACAGGATTTATCTTAATGCTGTCCGCCAAAAGTATGTAGCCCAGAAACGACATGGTAGGCTGGTGAAACAGACACTTTTGTGTCCTTCAAAAAAAGATGATTCTCCAGAATCTCCTCTATGGTTTCTGAGATCCCAGGTATGATGGACTGAAAAACCATTCCAATGGTCTTCCCGAGCACTGACTTGACAGGGTTTATTCATATGAATGGTGGGAATACAAAATTGACTGATCAGGGTGGAGTCAAATTGGCCTCGGCCCCTGAATCAATGAGTGCATGATTCTTGAGTGTTTTCACAAATAATAATTACAAGCTGTAGGTGGGATGTGTGAGGGGAGCTGACGTTGTTCACCATTAACCCCTCAATTAATGGTGAATATTAGCTTTTAATGGGCAAGAAAAAACAAAATCTCCTGGTTTTTCAGAATAAAGACAGCTCTTCTCTCTCACACGGTTCTGACGTTCTTCTTCACTTAACCTAGTTCTCCCTATTTGCATAGGCCCACCTCTGGATAACTCCGGTGTTGAGAGCGTGGTGTGACTGACACACATTGGGCGAACAAACAACCCGTTCAATTCGTCGCTCATGGAGATGGTCTCACCGTCATCTTCAACTGCCCTGTTCCGATCGGGTAGCGAGATAATCTGTGAGCTCATCTGACAGTCTGTTGTGATAAGCTGTTAGCAACGCATCCTGGTTCCATCCCATGCAGGAGTGTGGATTTCGATATACTCGATATACTTCTTTCACTGTCGAAAGGTAAAGAGTCTTTGGGAAGCAGTCATTGGATAGTCGAACACTAGTTAGAACTCCCATACAAATCCCTCAAACTATCTGTGGTCCGGAGGGAGGTGATCGAGGAAAGCTACAGCCCAAGCAAGAGGATGGTCCACCAGGGGATTCATGGTGAACTTATCCAAGGTACAGGTCTGCGTTCAAAGAGGTAATGGTCCGTCTGACCAGGCTGAGGTACACAGGGCAAAGGCAGTTGTTAGTCTAGGCAATGGTCAAAGGGGTTCAAAAACACGGGAGGTCAGGCTGAGTAATAGATATGAGAATCACATAGTAACAGGCTAACGTAGCAGACAAGATACTGATCTGGTTGGTAGGTGTTTCAGGGTGGCAGGAGGCCAGTTATACAGTATATACTGAGGTTGATTATGGGTGAAATGATGGTCAGGTATGTATTAGTGAATTTCGCTTTCAACACAATCATCCGGCTCTGCTGTAGGACAAGCTCTCCCAGTTGAGCATGCCTGACTCCACCTGCAGGTTGAGTATAGACTTCCTGTCCAACAGGAAGCAGCATGGGAGGCTGGGGAAACATGTCTCTGACTATTGGACTATTAGCACCGGTTCCCCTCAAGGCTGCGTCCTTTGCCCTCTACTCTTCTCTACTCTTCTGTACACAAACACCTGCACTTCCAGTCATCAGTCTGTCAAGCTCCTGAAGTTCATGGATGACACCACCATCATTGGGATCATCTCTGGTGGGGATGAGTTCTCCTACATGTGGGAGACCATCTGATGACCCGGTGCAGTCAGACCAACTTGGAGCTGAACGTTCTCAAGACAGTGGAGATGGTAGTAGACTTCTGGAAGAACTCAGCCCCACCCACCCGCGTCACCATGTGTGACTCCCCAGTTGACACTGTGGATTCCTTTCATTTCCTGGGCACCACCAGCACCCAGGACCTCAAGTGAGAGCTGTACTTCAGCACCATCACCTCAAGGGCCAGCAGATGATGTACTTCCTGCGGCAACAAAAAAATGTCAACCTGCCAAAACAATGATGGTGCACTTCTCAAAACGATCACTGAGTCCATCCTCACCTCCTCCATCAACATCTGGTACACAGCTGCCACTGCCAAAGGGCAGACTACAGTGTGCCATTGGCTCTGCTAAGAAGGTGATTGGCTGATATCCAGGACCTGCATGACTCCAGGACCCTGAGGCAAACAGGTAAGATGTGAATGTATGACATTGAAGTCTATATGTCAAACTTCTACATCAAGCAACTTCGCAGAACGCAGCCTTCTGCCCAAGCAGAATAATATGATGAGTAGGGATGAGATCACGTTGCAACTCATACCCTGGCCCAGTTGGTAATCGGGTCCATTTTACAGCCTCTGAACCGTAACCAAACAGCATACAGATCCTACGAACCGAAGGGCTAACATAACACTCAGCCATCCCAAAGGCAAACACGTGCAAGGCCCCACCCCCATGCCTGCTGCCCCTGGGTCAATCCCACGCTTAACAAGTGGACACACACACGCATCCATGGACACACACACACACACACATCCATGCAACATGGGCAAAACACAAAGACAGACACGTTTTAGAAAAGGACAAATTAGCAAAAAACACATGCACCTGCATGAATGTGGGACAAAGGCAAAACAAACACAGAATGTGCAAGCAATGATCATGCGATGTGATGTTCAAACCTAATAGATTAATCAATTCTGAAATAACTGGGGTAAATAACTGCACTTATACTTAATAAAATGCAGTGCTATGGATCTGAGAGTGACAAACTCGGACCGACTGCCTGGCATTATAGCAACTGACTGGAGGAAAGCCATGATAGGCCTCTCTTTCTCCCTCTCTCCTTCTCTCACTCTTTCTCTCTGGTCAGAGCCAACACTGACAAAGCAAAAGCAGAGATGCTGATAGGACAGCTTCTGAGCCAGGCACTGCTCTCCTCTGAAACTGTACACCGTCATGACGCCAGCAACACTCTCCAGGACGATTATCTGAAAAGGTATCTGGCCAGCTGAGACACTGACACTAGGCCCCAGTCTTCCCTGCACACCAAAGCCCTGAGCGCTATCTGACATCTCTCCTCTGTCAGTCTCGGCAGGAAAGATGCAGTCCAATTGGACTCAGCTCAGGTGTTCATCCCACACTTCATCATGACAGGTTGTACATTGATTATACTGGAGACTGTCTTGATGTGTTTACAGTTTTTCCTCAATCGTTTATACACTAAAACTGGAATTATTCACACAATGGTGAAAACTTGTGCTCACGTGTCAACAACAAAGATTATTAATGCAAAACTCTAAGCACAATTCCTTTGCTTTCACTCGAATAGCAATTGTACATTACATTTAGCTACATTACCTTTCATCATCATGTGCACTATTCTTAATATCATGTGCAATACTACTTCTCATTATAATAATAACCATTCAATATTACCTTCCAATATTACCTTTCATCATCATGTGCAATTTTCTTAATATCATGTGCAATACTACTTTTCAATGTTATCTTGAAATATTATCTCGCAATATTATCTTTCATCATCATGTGCAATACTCACTATTATTCACTACTATTTCTCAATACCACTTGCTTTGTTTACTAAATATCTTACTGATATTTTCTTTTCAGCTTATTCACTGTATATTTCTTATGTTATGTTATTATTCTATTGTTTTTATTCTTATGTTGTTGGTATTTTGAGCAACCTCTGGCAAAATAATGTCCTTATTATTTCTAAAGTTTGAGCTTATCTCTTATCTTAAACTTGTCAGAGCATAAAATACCTCTGATGATTGTATCCACTGTCCAGACTGTTACAGTCTAAACATTTTCTTTGAGTTTTGAGAAGACAAAAAGTCCATTCCATTCTCTTCCGCTTAACCGACCGGGTCGCGGCAGCAGGCTAAGCAGGGCTCTCCAGGCTTCCTTCTTTCCTCCTGGGGGATCCTGAGGTATTCCCAGGCCTCTAAAGGGAGGCGCCCGGGAGGCATCCTTATCAGATGCCCGTGCCACCTCAGCTGACTCCTTTTAATGCGGAGGAGCAGCGGCTCTACTCCAAGCTCCCTCCGGATGTCTGAGCTCCTCACCCTATCACCCTAAGGCTGAGCCCAGCCACCCTCTGGAGGAAACTCATTTTGGCCACTTGTATCCGCGATCTCGTTCTTTTGGTCCCTACCCACAGCTGACCATAGGTGAGGGTTGGGACGTAGATGGACCGGTAGAGAGCTTCCCCTTCCGGCTCAGCTCCTTCTTCACCACAATGGACCGGTACAGCGCCTGCATTACTGCAGATGCTGCACCAATCCGTCTGTCCATCTCCCACTCCATTTTGCCCTCACTCGTGAACAAGACCCCGAGATACTTGAACTCCTCCGCTTGAGGCAGCAACTTACTCCCAACCCAGAAGGAGCACTCCATTTTCCGGCAGAGAACCATGGCCTCAGACTTGGAGGTGCTAACTCTCATCCCAAACGCTTCACACTTGGCTGTATACCGCCCCAGTGCATGCTGGAGTTCACGGTCTGATGTAGCCAACAGAACTATATCGTCTGCAAAGAGCAGGGATGCAATGCTGAGGTTCCCAAACCGGACACCCTCCTCACCTCAGCTTCGCCTTGAGATTCTGTCCATAAAAATCACAAATACAATCAGTGACAAGGGGCAACCTTGATGGAGTCCAACACCCACTGAGAACGTGCTTGACTTTGTGCTTTTTGAGAATACGGACACACTGTTTGTACAAGGACCGAATGGCACGCACCAATGGCCCTGGTACCCCATACTCCTGCAGTACCCCCCACAGGATGTCCCAGGGGACACTGTCATAAGCCTTCTCCTAGTCCACAAAGCACATGCCCCACCCAACAACCCTGCAAGGGTAAAGAACTGGTCCACTGTTCCACGGCCAGGATGGAATCCACATTGCTCCTCCTGAAGTTGAGGTTCGACAATCGGCCAAAGCCTCCTTTCCAGCAACCTGGAATAAACTTTCCCGGACTGAGCACAGCCTGAGCTCAGCCCTGCTTTCCCTTCCTGAGTCACTGAACGGTTTGCCAGAACTTCAATGACGCCAACCGAAAGTCCTTCTCCATGGCCTCCTCAAACTTCTCCCACACCTGCAACCCTCCTGGCCTCCTGCTACCCATCTGCTGTTTCGGGAGACCTCAACCAACCCCGAAAGGCCTCCTTCTTCAGTCTGACAGCTTCCTTCACTGCTGGTGTCCACCATTGGGTTCTTAGGTTGCCGCCACGACAGGCACCGACATCCTTCTGACCACAGCTCCTAGCCGCCGTGAGAAGTTCTTCTGGAGAGAAGTTTTTCCGGAGGTGAGAGTTAAAGACCCTATGGACAGGGGCTTCCACTAGACATTTCCAGTTTGCCCTCACTACCCGTTAGGGTTGACCACGTCTGTCCGGCAGCCTCTCCTGCCATCTGATCCAACTCACCACCAGGTGGTGATCAATTGACAGCTCTGCACCTCTCTTCACCGGTACCAGGTGCACTTATGAGCCACCCTATGTTCGAACATGGTGTTTGTTATGGCCGATCCATGACTAGCACAACAACAACAACAACCACAACCAACAACAAAGCACCACTCTGGTTCAGATCGGGCAGGCCGTTCCTCCCAATCACCCCCCTCCAGGTTTCTCCATCGTTGCCGTTGAAGTCCCCCAGTAGAATTATGGAGTCCCCGGATGGAACTCTTTCCAGGATGCCCCCCAAGGACTCCAAGAAGGCAGAATACTTTGAACTGATGTTTGGTGCATAAGCACACACAACAGTCAGAGCCTTCCCCCCAGCGACTTGTAGTCGCATGGAGGTGACCCTCTGGTTCACCAGGGAGAACTCCAACACCGGGGGCTTGTGAGTATCCCCACACCCGCCTGGCGCCTCACACCCCGGGCAACTCCGGAAAAGGAGAGAGTCCAGCCCCTCTCCAGGAGTTTGGTTCCAGAACTGGTGCTGTGCGTGGAAGTAAGCCCAATCATATCTAGTTGGTACCGCTCCACCTCTCACACCAGCTCCAGCTTCTTCCCCATCAGCTCGATGACATTCCACGTCCCTAGAAGCAGTCGGTGATGCCGGGGATCCGCACACCCAGGACCCCGCCTTTGCCTACCGCCTGGTTTACTGTACTATACTGAATTAGAATGAATATACACTCCATTGTATCATAGCAACAATTTACTGTTAAATTGCACAATATTTAACACAATTTATATTGTACAGCAAGTGCCAGAAAGAGTGCCAGTGTCATAAAAAACAAAAACTGCTATGTTCTCAAATACACACACACACACACATACACACAGCAGACAGCAGCATTCTTTAACTCTATACTCCCCACTCAGTGAAGCACAGCTACAGGCTGCAAATTCAGCTGTGTTCTTATAGCTCACCGTCCCACTCCGATGACATCATCCCAGACAATGCCACTATTCATAAAATGTGGACAAAACTTGCTGCTGTACTTCTATTGTCTGCTGCCTCACTCAACAACCAGAGGCATGGCAGGGGGTACAGAATACATGGAAGACATAATTGGGTTAGCATTGGGTTAGCATTTAGGCTAATGGTTTAACTGCTTGCAAATTAGTTCCATTGGAGTTCGAGTTCAGTTGCACATTGGCACCGCTCTCTGCTCACTTTGTGTTTTCTCTCCATGGGCCTTTTAGTAACCAGATTCAGTTTGTGCACTGATTCAGATTTTCCTCATTCATTTGTTTTCAATAATGCTCTACATACATTTTCACTCATGACAATTCTTTAACTGTCCAAAACATTGAGGGACACATAGGAAATAGAAATGTCAGAAGAAACATTTCAGCGTCGGCGACATGTTTATTTTCGGTTCTCCTGTGTATTATGAAATGTTTCTTTAAAACGGCCTCCACTTTTTTCCCCCCCTTCTCAACTAAAAAAGGAGTACATTTAGAGCACGCCAAGAATGATGTCATCCTCATCTTCGGTGCCAGGTCCACAGAAGAGCTGCAATGTACACACAGCATTGTTTATCTCAGAACTTCACCTGACGCTTCATGACAAATGTATTGTATAGATAATTGTAGATAAGATAATAAATAATTGATAATTGTATAGATAATAGATAATTGGGGGAAATAGTACATACATTTTTTCACCAAGCTGAATATCTTTAAAATCTCTCTCTCTCTCACTCTCTCTCCCTCCCTTTTTCTTGGGAATCTTTCAGGTAATAGTTGATCAAGGGAAGAGAAAGGCAGAGCAGCATGCTACCTTGCAGCAGGGTCAGCTTGTGTGTGGCCCAGGTTGACAGGTAGTTGTGACACAATGCCATGCAATCCAAAGGCTTGTCGGGGCTCCCACTTTTTTAAATGGTCTTTCATCATACAGGATCTGAATGGGAGTCAAGAACTGTTGTTTTGCTGCTGTGCACACACAAATGCACACATATACAGAACAGTGAGAACCCAAATCGAGCATTGAATAAATATATATAATTGTTCAATCAAGTATTTTCCATCCAAAAAATGGTTGCCTGGTCCTGATTGCGTGCTTATATCTGCTGTGTGTGTGTCTGTGTGTGTGTGTGTGTACGTGTGTATGTGTGTGATTGTGTGTGTGTGTGTGCGTATCTGTGTGTGAACACAACTATGTGAATGATGAAGAGTGACATAGGGCTGGAGTAGGCGATGATGGTGACGCCTTGCTGGGGCTTGAGGAGTGATGCCTCTCGGTGGGTGATGTCATGCTCTAGCCAGCCTCGTCCTGTGTGACTAGGCGCAGATTTCTGCAGAGTTCTCTCCATTCTGCAAGGGTCAACCCTCCATCCCTCCACTTGTATTCCCCTGTCACACCACAACACAACCACGCCCGCCCGCCACCCCTCTCAAACACAGCACCTCCAACTGAAACCTAAACCGCTCCAACCTAGAACAAAAAGACAGTCCATAACCGCATTGCATACTTATGGCACGATAAACACTTGGAGCTATTACTCCATCCAGAGTTTTTACTAAACCATTACACAGTGGCACTTGAAGACAAAAGGATGTTAGAGGAAAAAACATAGATGGGTGAGGGGATGGCGAGATACAGTCTGCAGGCCAGAGAGAGTGAGAGAGAGAGACCAACACAGAGCTCTGTCAAGATCCTGTGATACAGATCCCCCTGGGCTCAGAGCAGTCTTTCAGCTCATTAACTATTTACACCAGATGCAGGTCTCTCAGCCACTATGTCCCACTGCAAAATCAATTAGCTTTCATTAGGCAAGACCTCCAACCCCCGTGGGGGGGGGGGGGG
>OMOU01054462.1:0-10616 GCA_900312585.1 Malacocephalus occidentalis | reverse complement strand
GGCTGTGGTCTGTGTATACCACAGGCTCCACACGACCCCACATACACCTCGAAGAACTGGAGTGCAAGCAACAGAGCCAACGTTTCCTGCTCTATATTAGAGTAGCGTGTTTGACAGCCACTAAACTTCTTTGAGAATTACCTTACAGGGTGGACCAGACAATCTGAGTCAAAACTGCACAAGCACCAATGCAACTGTCATCAATCTCAAGAGAAAATGGCCTAAAAATCGGCCTAAAAATCACAGGAGCACTAAGAACCAGGGCACTGCACAAGAGGGCTTTACAGCTTTCAAACGCTGTTTGACACCTATCCGATCGCACAAACGACACAGGGACGGATCAGGTCAGTCAGCGGGGCAGCAACCGAGGAGAAGTTCCTGCAGAACCCCATGTAGTATCCTGTCATCCCGAGGAACATGCACAACTCACACTGTGTGGTCGGCACTGGAAAACATCTGATGGCCTCTACCTTTGCCTCAAGGGGGTACACTTGACCTCCACCAACCTGTTTGCCTAAATAGGTCACCGTTGCCTGTCCAAATTCACATTTGGCCAAGTTCAATGTTAATGAAGTGTCTGCAAGCCGCTGAAACACTGTCCTCAGAAAACTCACATGAGAAGGCCAATCTGTCGAGTGGATCACCACATCATCCAAGTGTGCAGTACAGTTAGACACCACTAAAAACAATACTCACCAATCTTTGGATGGTGGCCAGAGCATTCCGCATCCCAAAAGCCCTCACTGAATATTGCAGTTGTCACAAAAGCACTTATTTCAGAAGCACAAGCTGAAAGGGGGACTTGCCGATTGTCTTTAAGTAAGTCTAGCTTAGTGACAAAGCGAGCTGATCCTAAGGTATCAATGCAGTCATTTACGCGTGGCATAGGAAATGAATCAGGGACAGTGACTTGGTTCACCTTGCGTCTGGTCAAAATCTAGAGGTCGAATCAGGTTTTGGCACCAGTAAGCAAGTCCAAGGACTGGAACTAGGATGTGGCAAGTTATGTTCCAATCATTAACCCACTTCCTGTCTCATCACAGCTCTCTTCACTGCATTGACTCTGTACAGATGCTGTGTAATAGGTCTCGCATCACAGCATGACATCTATGTCATGCTGCATGACATCTATGTCATGCTGTAGCACAGTAGTGCAAGCGGGAACATCACTGAACAGACAAGGAAACCCAGAAATTAGCTGCTCCTTGCTTAGATCAAGGACAGAAGATTCAACAACATCGCTGAGTTGGACAATCGAGGGGTCCGCTGCTGGACCTTACACACATTTAGACCATCCTCACACACCGAGAGAGGAGGAGTGCTGGGGGTCACAGCTGCTGGCACTGCAGCAATGACCACGACCACAGAGGGTACATTGCACGTCTCGGGCTGGTTGTTGCTTCTCGGATAACAGTGCTTTAACATATTTATGTGACACACTCAAGCTTTCTGCCTCCTTTCAGGAGTCCTGACAATATAGTCAGTATCACTTCATCTCCTTTCATTGGAGTAAGGTCCTGAAAACAGAGCACACATGGAAGAATCAGAAATTGGTAATATAACTAAAACCAAGTCACCTGACTGAAAAGCGTGAGGAAGTGCGTTCTCATTGAACTGCCATTCCATGGAGGTTTGCGCAGCAGAGAGGCTCTCTTTAGTGACACTGTATGCCTCGTGCAGCCGCTCTTTAAATGTACTCACATAAGACAACACATTTTGTGTTCTGTGAGACATCTCTCCCATAAGCTGAACCTTTAAAACATCCAAAGGACCTCTTACTGTGTGACACTTGGTAGCAAGTGCTGGAAATCCTGTGAGACATAGAAAGTGATTTTAACACTTGTTCAAATATGCCTGATAGGAAGTTTGCACCTTGATCGGATTGTACTATTTTTGAGTGAGTCCGAATGGCAAAAAAACTTGATTTTCTACAGACTGAGATGTTATCTTCCTAACAAGAATAGCTTCAGGGTACCATGTAGCTGCACGCATAATAGTTAACAGGAATTGATTTCCAGATTTTGATTTTGGCAGAGGACCAACACAATCTACCAGTTTGTGTTGGAAAGGCTCACCCATGGCCGAGCTTGGGTGATGCGGGGCAGGCTTAATAACATGATTAGGCTTCCCGGTGACTTGACATACATGGCAGGTGAGACACAATCTGGCTACATCCCTATTCAAGCCTGGCCAAGAAATGTTTCAATACTCTGTTGTAGGTTTTTGTCATCCCCGCACAACAATCTGGAATACATTACTCCACTCATTATCCAAATCAATATGCGCTTTCCACCGCTGTGTCAGAAGATCATCTCCCACAAAGTAAGCTACTCTGTTTTTTTATCTCCGGGGCAAGAGCAGTAGCAAAACAGCAAAACTTTGTTAGATTCCTTCTGAGCAAGGAGTTGACTACTATGTGTCATGATCAACATGCCAGCTCTGTCAGTTCAATCAGTTCAATCAGTCGATCAGCCTAATCACCTCCACCTGTTTTCACGTTAACCTGCCTGTCTATATATACACCACCATTCCACACACACTCTGCCAGATTTTTTTCTCTGCTATGTTTGCGAGACTTTCCAGCATTTACCTGATCGACTACCTGTTGCCAATCCTGCCTGATCCCCGACCTACTCTTCCTGCCTGATCCCCGGAGACCGCCGTCAACCTTCTGTCCCCGATCCCCATTCTACGCACCTGTGGTTGTATGACGTCCTCCTCCCGCTTCCTGTCTTCCCGATACCCGGCCTGTCCCCGACGATCCGCCAGCTCCCTCCTTGTACCTCCGCCTGATCGACTGCCTGCCCAACGCCGAACCTGCTACGTCCAACGACCACAATCTCCTCCTTCTTGAGCTGGAAATAAAAGAACTTTGTATTTCCACTCTTGTCCGGGTGTTCTGCATCTGGGTCCAAACAACCCCCGTTACACTGAGTCATAGGCAACTATATGGTCTCAGAAGTAAGATTGCCACACTGAAGTGGTCATTTGGAGCTTGTGTCTTCAGGAGGTTGAATGGGCTTTGGTGGAGAAGTCCGATCAGTCGAGAACACGACTTCTGACAAATCCGCTTGATTTGTCTATGCGATTGAGCGTGACCACATGCAGAGAAAACACTCCAGGAAAGTCCTGAGACAACACATCGGGCTGAAAAATCTTTTCTAGAACCTCTAAAACAGGCATAACCTGGCCACCAGCAATGTCACTCCCAAGCAAAAAAGTGATACCTCTCACTGGTAAAGACGGGCACACCGCCACTTTGAACACTCCATTTGCTAAGCAACCGTTTAGGCATACCTGGTAGAGGGGCACAGACACACAACCCATTTCGATGCCTTGCACCAACACGCTAGAGCCACTTGCTGACTCATCAGAAAAAGGTAACGCCTCAGATAAAATAAAGGACTGTGATGCTCCAGTATCCCGTAATATGCATACCTTTACACTGGTCCACCGCATTACCACTGAGAGAAACCAGACCACCCAACATAAATGGTGCATAACAGGGTTCTTGCTAGTCACACACCACCTCCGGGCTACTGACACTGGACCCACCATTTGCACTAAACCAACCTCTTTTGGACGTTTACTTGGCCAATTTCTGTTTCAACATGAAGCAATCAGCCTTGACAAGCACAGCAGCTTGCGCCAACATCCCCAGTTTGTTAATATAGGTCACTAAACGATCCGATTCTATTATTAAACCCTTCAAGGAGAATTAGCTCGGATGGAGAGTCAAAATCAGACTCTCTATCCGAGCTTTATACAAGCGTTCAAACAAAGTCTCTTTTTCGTGGACGAGCTCCATGAAGGTCTTGCCAGGTGACTTTTTATGAGCTTGGAACTTGCCTTTAGTTAATAGGCACGAAGTACACATCATAAGCGTCATAAGTGTCTTTGAGATCCCGGACAAGCCCCCATTTTATGTTATGCCCCCTGGTGGCTCGGAGTAGCAGAGCGCAACATGAGACCCAAAGCCACAGAAACAAATTTGCAAAAATAATGAATATTTATTTACAATAAGCAACACAGGGAGCAAGAGGAGCTGAACGGTGGCACCAAAGGAAAATACATAATACAAAATGCAAAATAAGGGTTTGAGGTGAGATTACAAATTTTGAGGTGAGATTACATGTTTACTCCAACCCTTCTTAGACTATTTCACCAATGAGCAGGAAACACATCAAAGGGCATTTTCAAGGCCACAAGTTTAGATCGATCAAATTAACAAGATGGCTGCCTTTCATTTAGATGACACATGGCGCACAGATATGGCTCATGCACGTGTTCCTGGGGTGGTCCATAAACACACACACATGTTAAATCAGCATGCCCCAATTGTATCCATATTATCATTCTACCATTATATGTCCTCTTATTTTGAAAATCCTTGGTATATCCTGATGGAGCACTTCCTATTTCAGCCCAGCCCTTGATCACATCAACCTATACTATTACTCCATTCGTACTGTAGCCCACAGGCTCTTTGTATTGTTAATCAAAAATATACTGAGTGTGCTCAGTCTTTCTCTTCCTCTTCAGTGGATCCATGGAGCTGATTGGCTGGTTGTTTTAGCAGCAAGATGTGAGGCCACAACACCGTTACCATGGTAACTCCTCAACAGGAACGGTTGGGGGAGGAAGGGATGGGGGATGGAAGGAAGGAATATATAGTATGCTAGTCCTATATACACACAGGGACAGAGAGAGCAGTGGACGTGCACACACACACACACACACACACACACATGTATATATACACACATATATTCATGCATACATTTCCCTTTCGTTGTTTCAGGGACATCTTAAAATTAGAATCGCAAATGATTCAGTTCATTTTCATAGCATATGTGTGCACACAAGAGGATGCATGCATGTACGCTAGAGGTGTGTGGATTGAGGACAGGCTTAATTGGCCCGAGTGACCCGAATACTACTGTGGGTTGCAGATAAGTCTTTCTTCTGTATTTATAACATGCGGGTGATTTGTGGGGCGGGTTCGGTAAAACCAGCTGCTTCATTTCATGCTATCAGCCATTTCTTGTGTGCCTTCCTAATTATTTTCTTCAAGTTTGGTATTGCATAGGCGCTATCCATTAAAGGTGCAAAGAATTTAGAAGCATCCAGTAGATGTCCCCCGGGCAGAAATGTAATATCACATGCATGCATATGTTTTAATTAGTGTAGAAGGCCATGAATAATAATGAAACAAATAGATCTACAGAGCTTTTAGAAAGTTGCAGAGAATAAATATAGCTTTTCCCGAAAAAATATTATGTATTACATATTACATATAAAAAATATTGTTTTGTTTATCTCTGTAAAGAAAACAATACTCTACCACGAAAGATGAATCACTTGACATGACTGAGCCCGTCTGAGTCTCACTCCACTCGACCGTGAAATATGCAGGTTGTGCAACAAACTGGAAGGGGAAGCGGGAGGGAGGGGGAGTGCGACATCTAGTGGTTGAGAATTGTCATCATGCGTACGCTTATGGCATAGAAATTATGCCATAAGCGTACGACATAAGACATAGACTATTCCTTGGTTCATTAATCCAAGTGTGTTAAAATAATAGGCTGCAGTCACATGCATACTGGTTATTCAGCTTATGGTTCGCCGCAAATCACCCTCAAATGAAATGAAACAAAACGCATAGTTTTCAGTTACAGTTCCAACAATATGCACATTCGGGTGAGAAAATATGCCTAACCCACACACACACACGATAGCTTCATTCAGAGGACTGTCATCGTCTGCCTCTGTCCCCCTCAAGTGTGATTTATGTTTTGGAGGTTCTTTTTGCACCCCTTGCTGGACTTTAGTATTATTTATCACACTCACACAACCTCCAGAGGTTGACGTACGAGCGGGGACGCCGTAGACTCAGGAGGCCGAGCCACTAGGGATGGTGGAGACGCACTGGGCGGAGCCGACTGCGAACCGGCAGCTGTCGCGATCTGGGCAGCGGGGACGGTTGCCCAGCAGCGGGGAATGGAGGCTGCTGCTGCTGTCCCAACCGGGACAGGGGTTGGAGACGGAGGCGAGGGAACGCGTGGAGCGAGCCGATCTGAGGAGGTCGGAGGGATCGGGCGATCCGTGGTCATGGCCAACTAGATGAGCTGGTCAGCAATACCCCGATGACTCTCGGTGAGAGGGCGCACAAACCGGTCATGGTGTTGCTCGCAGCTCGGCGGTTGCTGAGGCTTGACGTTCGGCAGCTGCCCCAAAAAAATGCCGGAAAACCAGAAGCTCCTCGAAAGAAAAGTCTGCTGCACCACTGGGTCCTTACTGTCAGGTATCGGTAAAGACAGCAAAAAGGGAAAGGACCCAAATGCAGGCAGCAAAGCTAACTTAAAAGATTATTTAATAAGAGTAAACGAAATAGTACCGAATACAAAAACAAGGGCACGGCAAAACTCAAATCTTTAAACCTTTGTTTGCTGTAAAGTCAACAACCTGACCAAAAACACAAGATTGGGGCAGGTTAAATAGGGAGACTAACGGGGAAAGTGAAAACAGTTGAGACAAAACAGGGAGTAAACGAACCAAAAGCAGACTCCAAAATAAACACAGGAAACAATGAATGAACAGATACAATAACATGCAAATTACAGAGCAAAACAATAAACTACACAGATACAAATCAAACACATGGGGAACATACCAAGAAGGAGACAAACTAACTAAGTGGTGGCGGAGACAGAGTGGCAGAGTCGGATTCAGGGATTTTTGGCCTTTGCTCAATTTTTCTGCACACTGATACTATAGATCCAGGGTTTTCCAGGGTCCATCGTGACATTTCTCGGTAGAAAAAGCATTTGTCCAATGAGCGCCGCTGCTATCGAGGCTGTTATAGATCCATTTGGATTATTAATAAAATCATAAGCCATGATTTGTCAATCTAGCTGATTATGACAGAATTCAGACATTAATCTTTATTCAGGAATATGAATTTAGACAAAGTCAAACAACATTTATATTGCCTTGAAATTAGTGAAGCATATGAACAAGTTAACAATCGAAGTTTATTACAGTTTTTTTTATATACAAACAACCCTGCAAGGCACACCTTTGTTTAAATAAGAATATACAATACATTGTATTCTTGAAAACAAACACTTTCTTTTCTTTGAAATATATATATATATGTATATATTAATATAAGTGAGATAAGTGTAATACAGAGAGAAGGCCTCAAGTCGTGGATGTTTGATGAAATAAAAGGGTAAAATGACCACTTAAAAGGCAAATTAACACTTTCAAATGTAAAAAAATAATTGTAATGTGTTACAATTCTCATCATCCGATTTTGACAATACTGTATAAAAATGTATCCGCTTTTAAAAAACATTGTCATTTGGCAACTGATGAAAAGCGTCATTATACTCATAGTTATACTTTTACTCATACAGTACAAGGTATCTTGCATATCTCATCCCATCGTGTTCAAAATGAGAGCAACTCTACTCTTCCATCACCGTACGATTCTTGACGACATTTCTGATTGGTTGCCTCACATGAACTGTGAACTTCAGTCTCCTCATTGGCCAGTGGCGACAGCATGATGTCATCATCAGCTATATATAGGGTTAGGTGAGAATAGCATGTGGTGGTTAGCAATCTATCTGTCTGCTTAGTTATCTGGTACGCGCGTATTGTCTGTCTGCCCCCATTCCTTCTCACCGTCATCTTTTTATTTAGGTAATTTAGTATGAGTAAGACCACAGATTAAGAAAGAAAAGAAAGAGCGAAATACAAAAGAGAGAGAGAGAGAAAAAGGATTCACAGAAAGACAAAACACATAAACCACGGCATTTGAACATCCATTTTGCCGGTCTAACTGACTGACTGAGAAAGGAGCGGTAACAACAACAGACTGGCGTGCGTGTCGTTTGCCACGCAATACAAAAATATAAAACAATTAAGCTAGCCAAGCGCATTCTGCTCGTCAAGCCAAAGCGACTTGTTGTGACTGCGGCAAATCGAGAAATGACAGAAGATGAAAAGACACAGAGATGTTAAAAAGCTCTGCGTTGTTCTAATGACTCAAGCTAAACAAAGCGGCACCGCTTGACAATGGGGGGCGTGGCTAACGGCCACGCGGTGATTTGTACAGATCTCCCCCCCACCCCCCATCCGTTTAAAGTGGACCGCGCTACGCTAGCTTAGCTAACAGTCACAAGCAAAGCATCCGCGCTAACCGCTGGCTTACTGTTAGCGCCGGGCTGAACGGGTCCGTTCCGACCAAACGGACCCGTTGGTGTGAAACGAGTTGTGTTCAAGAGGCGCTCGAGACGAAGAACGTCTGCGTGCCTCTCTCGTCTTCAAAACTGTGTGCGTGCATGTCAGAGACAGAGAGAGAGAGAAAGAAAGAGAGAGAGAGACAAAGAGAAAGAAGAAATCATGTGTTTTCACATATGTGTGCGTGTGCGCGCGTGTGTGTATTGTATACTCGTGGTGTTGATGCATTGTGTGTGCTTGTCCATGATTACGCCATCAGACCCAGCCGCTTGACCTTCGCAGAGAGGAACGAGTGGATGATGAAGACGATGGTCTTGGGGCAACAGTGAAGGTCAAGTTGCTGCAATGAGATCACATACAATGAGTGATTTGTATTTCTCAGGGATTTATATCTTCAGATTTTAGATTCAAATACTTGATGTACTCAATAGTATCAACACTAATACATTGTGTGCTCGCATTTGAGGACAGGGTCCCTCATAGGGTCAACTCACAATCTCGGACTCCGGGCCTCCAAAGTCGAGGAAGATCATGCGCACGCCGTCGTCGGAGGACATGCGCAGGCGCTCGAAGGGCTGCTGCAGCAGGACGCTCTTCCTCACGCCCGGGTCCTCGGTGAAGAGCGTGAAGCCCTCGTCGATGTGCACGCCCAAGGTGCACTCCCTCCCGTTCCAGCTGCAGGCTGGCCCGCCACAGGGACACACGGAGACGCCATTTTGTTAGCGTCGTCGTTGGGTTTTTAAAAGACACACATGTGAAGGATTTTACGATCCTGCTCCTGTTGTTTCAGGTGGTTATCTGTGACAGAGCTGAGGACTTGTATCATCATCATCATCAGCATCATCATCTGCTGTTACATTGCTGTGATGAAGGCCTATTTTTGGGAGTTGCAATACTGGACACCACCACCAGGGGTCAGTGTAAACGCACCCATGAATAAAACCTGGTTAGAAATGACCATTTCCATGAACATCTCATGTCAATGAAGATTTATAGCAGTTTTAAAGGGCCTCTATTTTAATTTTGTATTTTATTTATTTTGGTAATTTATTCACAACTTACTTTACATTCAGGGCATTTGGCAGACGCTTTTATATATCTACATACATACACACATCATAGATCCATGGTAGTAAGTGTACCTGTCACAGTTTAAACGTGATGTTTTGCCACATGGGCTTTACCAGATTTAAGGTTCCTATTCATGTCCTGCTGAGCTGTTTGCTGTGTACTTGTAGTGAGCATGATGGAGCGAAATGAAAAACCGCCGCCATCTAGTGGTAGCGTTCAAAAACTGAGCGAGTGTCATTGAATTTCCCCAAAACTAACAGTGACACTGGCAACCCATTCAGTTTTGTCAGTGGTTGTCTACATCTCTTACGTATGACCACTCCCGCCAGTTTAAACAGAGAAAATGTCTCTTCTCATCCCAATCTGACCACCAATTTGAATGCAGATTTAAAATGTCCTTATTTCTGGGTGGGAGTCAGCGGCGGCGCTACCTGTGGTGACCTCCTGCACCAGCTCGGCAGCGTTGTGGCAGCCCTCCACCAGCAGGTGGGTCCAGGTGGAGAGCTCCCGGGTGGAGTCCACCCTGAACACGTGGGCCTGCACCCCCTGCTTGGTCCCCGTGCGCAGGCCGAACGACAGCTCCGACTCCAGCAGGGGGGATGTCTTCCCCGGCCCCGAGTGGACCAGCCTGGGCAGAGGGGTCACGGGTTGGGGCGGAAGGAGAAACAGGAGATCCAGAAATGAAATCATCTCTGCTTTGAGCAAAAACAGCATGTTGGCATGGATAGGTTGGGCTCTTGTGATTGGTCAGGGGAAATCAAACCCCCCCCCATGGTAATGTGTTAGAGTGGAGGCAACATCAGATCGAAGATGAAATGGAGTGTATAATGAGTTGAAGATATAACGAGTTGACAATTCTGTCTGATATCAGGCATTGGGAAGCCAGGGTCGGAATTACATTCAGAGTGGATGTGAAAGTAGAGAGGAGAGTAGATCATATGGAAAATGGGAAGATAGAAATATGCAACAAATAAAACAATAAGTAATAAACAGAATCAACACAAGGACCAACATTGGGTCGGGGAGAGAAACAATGAGTTTGTAGAGTGAGTGAGTGAGTGAGAGGGAGAGAGAGAGAGTGAGAGAGAGACAGAGAGAGTGAGTGGGAGAAAGGGGAAGAGAGAGAGGGCGGGTGAGACAGAAAGAAAGGAAGAAAGCGAGGGAACAACACATGAGTCATATGTTCTGCTGCTCCTGCTAATCGTGTGCAGATGAAGAGAGGACATGAGCAGGACGTCCACTGGCCCTATTATGGAAATAGTGAGAGCATCCTCCGCCTCCTCCTGTTAGCCACC
>OMOU01054437.1:0-11043 GCA_900312585.1 Malacocephalus occidentalis | reverse complement strand
TTCTGTTTGTGTGTGTGGGGGTGGGGGGGGGTTTAGGGCTTTGTAGGGCTTAGCGAAGACAAACAGAGCAGAGTGGTGAGAGAGACGGAGCCCAACTACCCCCGACTCCCCCACCACCGCTCCGTCATAAGCCAGCACCGCTCTGCTCTCATCCCCGTCGCCAGGAAACAATGACGAACAAGATGAGCTCTTCCTCTCTAATTAGTTGTTTTTGTTGTTGTCGTTTTTAAGGACTCCACACTCTCAGTGGCAAACCCAGATAAGCTTCATAGGGGTTGGACCACTGGCCGGAACACCAAGCCATGACTGAATTCAAGGAGTTATTTTATGCTGTTGCAGTATATTGCATGTCAACACATAACTATATATGTATATGTATGTCAATATACGAGATAAGGAATCACATGCAGCTACAGACTAATACATGTACAGTTACCACGCCACGACAATACTATTTTAATATGTTATGTTGACCTTTTCCTTAAAAATACATACAGCATGTAAATGGATCGCATTCATAGAGCGCTTTTATCCAAATCACTTCACAATATCACTTCATCCGTGCTGTATGTCAAGATAGCACATTTGACAAAAAAACGAACTTGAACTTCAACTTGAACTTTCACCATTCATACAAACACACCGACGGTGTCCACCATGCAAGGGTTAGGTGGTGTCTTGCTCAGGGACACCTCCACACTTAGCTAGGGGGAGCAGGTAGGGTTAGGTGGTGTCTTGCTCAGGGACACCTCCACACTTAGCTAGGGGGAGCAGGGAGGGTTAGGTGGTGTCTTGCTCAGGGACACCTCCACACTTAGCTAGGGGGAGCAGGTAGGGTTAGGTGATGTCTTGCTCAGGGACACCTGCACACTTAGCTAGGGGGAGCAGGTAGGGTTAGGTGGTGTCTTGCTCAGGGACACCTCGACATTTAGCTCGGTGGAGCCAGGGATCGAACCAGTCATTTCCCAGGTAACCACTCTATCTCCTCAGTTACCTGTTACTGGGGCTGGCTAGCTATGCATTTGTTGTTTTCTTATACATGATTGATTAAATGAATGATCATGGATGAATGGGGTATTGCATAAAGGTGCCGGTGCCCCCTCTCCCCCTGGCCACCCCTTGGAGGCGACACTGCACCCTCTCACTGCCCAGCCCAACTGAACCCACAGAGTCTGCTAATGAATGAATGAATCAGAACAGGTTACCTAAGCTCTGTGACGGTAGGTCACTCCATTGTTATGCAAAGCAGTTGGTTATGTAGAACGCTCCGCACTGTCCTATTGACTGTAGCTCGGATTCACCAGCATAGCCAATCTTTATATTCTCACATGAAAGGGAAAGGCCGGATAATACTAATTACGTTCTTGGAAGTGGAACAAAACAGATCTAATGCCATTGACGTGGTGGTTGATAATAATATATGCCAGGTAAGAACTAATAATAGTGTGGTGCCATATCTGTTCTGCCTCCCCCTCTACCCCCTCCACCTCCTCCACCTCCTCCGACTCCGCCTGCATGTACACTCAAGGTCAAGGAGCATGAAATGGTTTTGGCCCTGAGTCTGTTATCACTTATTCTCTAATACGGTTTCTTCTAATTGCATTTGGGGGCCCTGCTCAGTACTGCTGTTGCTTTTTAATGGTTGGAGAGAGAGAGAGATAGAGGGAGAGAGAGAGAGAGAGAGTGGAAACGGCATCTCTGCCTGCCCGCTCATTACTAACTGTATTGTGAGGCCGGTGGGGCTCAAAGGTCAGCTTGCAGGACTCAAACCAGCCGCAGCTCTTGGTCTTTGTGAATCAGATTGTCTGCTGGACATATTACACGTCCTTTCATCTCCTGAGGCTATGAATATGTGGGTTGCCGGGGGCAAACAGCGGGCAACTATTATAAGGCTTAGAAGTGAAGGCCAGCAGGAAGGGCAGGGGTGTCCTGCGGATGAACAAAGCTATGCTAGGTTCTCTATTCTCTTCCCCACCAATCACTGCTTCGGCTGCATTGAGTCGCTCCATCAGTGGCTTCATCTGACGGGGCGGGACTGGGCTAGGGCTAGGGTTAGGGTTTGATCCTGGGCTAGGGTCAGATGCTGTGTAAGTGTACCATTCATGAATGATTCATGTATGAGTGGGTGCATCTGCACGTCTTGAGACTTGCACGTTGAGTGTGTGAGCCTCGACATTGAAGGGTTAGCATGCTTGTTGGCAGCCATGCAGCCGTGCGTCGGCCCAGTCGCTCGTCTCTGTAGCCGTGGCGACCACTCACTGGTACCGCCTCGCTGGCACTTCCCTCCCGTCTTAAAAGATCCGATTGTTAGTGGGCCACGCCCCTCGCTGCCACCGCACTGCGTTCACTGGATCTCTCCTCCTCCTTCTCCCTCCCCCACCTCGCCAGCCTCTGCCCCACCCCTCCTTCCACCATCGTCTGACCTCTCCTGACCTCTTCTAGACCATCTCATTAGTTGGTTGGTTCCTGTCTCTCGATCTACCGCTGACGGGTTCAAACCAAAACTCTTCCATTGCCGGATCTGCCCTGCTAAAAACTAAAGATATAACATTGTACACAGAACATGTCTTTGTTTGTGTAAGTAAAGCCTCGAAATAGATATAAATGACGTCATCTCGTCTTGTGGCCCATCTGGCACCACTGAGTGTGTGTATGAGCCTGTGTGTGTATGAGCCTGTGTGTGTGTGTGTTTGAGTGTATCTGTTTTGTGTGTGAGTGGGCTAGCAGCTGGCACAGAGACAGCCAGGCGGTAAGACCAGAGCGAGCGGCTCCGAGGCGGTCGGTAGAAACAGGCCAGCGGTGGACCTGAAGTGAACAGCTACCTCGACCACCAGATGATGAGATCAATCAGCAGCACTTCAATCACTCCACCACATAATAATCCCTCCAGTGGAGCAGAAGTGTGTCGTACTACTGTGACTACTACTGCTACTACTACTACTGCTAATACTACTCTGCTGTCTGTGTCTGTGCTTGTCCCCAAGGGGAAATTGTTTTGCAACTGAGGTCACGTCACATAAAAAACATAAAGAACCCCACAGTAACACCAAGAACAACCAACAATGACAGGACCGGTTAAGAGAGCATCAAGGAAGTAACAATGTAAGCGCTATCTGCCGTTCAGCATGTGTATTGCAGCCTGTATCTTTTAGTTGTCGTCAAAGACGCCCTAAACCTCAAGACCTGAAACTCTAGCACTGAGGTTCCGTTGTCTCTGCCCTGCGGAGGAGGTGAACACTTCCTGCCTTTATCCTCTTGTCAAACGTTGCAGATGTCTTGGCGGGGGAGTCGTGATTGTGTTGCATTTTACTGGTTGACATGGACTCTCCCACCGGGACGTTAGGCTCATCCACCAGCGGTGTCACCCAGGGTGGGCCGCGTGGGGGGTGGGGGGAGTAATCCCTAAATCGTGTCATCCAGCTGTCACACAATTTAAAACAGTCGTAGAGCCCCCACTGATGTAATGCTATCACCGATGGAGTGGAAGTGTCGTTAGCATCCTCTCCGCCTAATCCTGTGTCAGTTATGGATTTAATAAGATACAGCTGTTTGTTGAGAAGTCGTGATGAGATCTGAGGAGGACAAAGAAAGGCTCAGAGCCGCTTTCAGGCTCTCGGGGAAGCAGCATAAAGATGCATTGTCCCCCGCAGGCTTCACAACAACCATTGTGGTGGACAGAAGTTATCCTGCGGTCCACTTGGAGTTTTCCATTGTCCAGAGAGTGGCCTGGCAGTGGGATTCAAGGGCAGGGCGCCGTAGGCAGGGCTAGGGCCGCACTCGCCCCTGCGGTTGGGCTCTGAAGTGGAAAGTTTGACACGATTACACGACAAACTCATCAACATCTGTGTCGTTGTTGTTTTTGTTCCGATGCACTGCCCGTACCCCTCTAAGAATAGAGAGCGAGGACTCGTCTTGCTAAATGTGTCCACGATATATGAACATCGATTATATTGTTGGTGTCACTTGGTAATGAACGATTCGAGTCTTTTCCGATGAGTTATTGAAATCGTACGCTTGTACAAGGAAGTAATGATGGGTGAAATAAATGTTGTTACTCCGACACGCCACATTTATTTGAACAGATTTTCTTTTAAAGAGTAAGCAAAACGCAATAGAGCTGATGACAGTGTGTGTTCCTAAAACCTCCTCTTTATGTCCCGGCGTTGCACCACAGCAATTTAACTGTGATTTCAATGTTGAATCGTACATTTCCTCCACTTCTCTTGAGTGGTCAGTCTTATGAAAGCAGCCACACGGCAAAAAGCAGGAAGTCAGCAGCATCGTGGGCCTCGTCTCGCTGCGGTCGTATGCTTTGTATTGTTCTGCACAACAAGTGTCCGGTTGTGGTGAGCGTGACATCGAGTCATCACCTTCATCTCAAGCTCACATCTCAACTCTATAGCTGCGCATTTGGAGGTTTGGGCAATACATCGATAGCATATCAATATTGTGATATAAGACTATTGTCTCAGAGACTATTGTCGCAATGTCACTGTCAATATTTGGGACTATATTTATTTTGTTTTTCTCTATAGATTCACTTGTCATGTTCAAGTAAAGTTCTTCAACATTTGAGGAAGTATATAATTCAAACAGGATTGACTGAAAATAGGGTTTGCCATTATACGATATAGACAGACCAGAAGCCATACTGTATCATGATCAAGATATTAATATCGGGATAAACGTTTTTGCCCATACCGCCCCCACCAGGTTGCAGTTCTGTTTCCACGGTAACTCTAAGAGCGGATTGGAACAGATCATGCGAGTGTGAGTCTTTGTTGGCACCAACTGACTTGTGTTTCAGCTGGCTGAGTTAGCAGTGTTACAGCTGACTGGGTTAGCAGTGTTTCAGCTGACTGGGTTAGCAGTGTTTCAGCTGGCTGGGTTAGCAGCGTTTCAGCTGGCTGGGTTAGCAGCGTTTCAGCTGGCTGGGTTAGCAGTGTTTCAGCTGGCTGGGTTAGCAGTGTTTCAGCTGGCTGGGTTAGCAGTGTTTCAGCTGGCTGGGTTAGCAGCGTTTCAGCTGGCTGGGTTAGCAGTGTTTCAGCTGGCTGGGTTAGCAGCGTTTCAGCTGGCTGGACCCGGGCCTCATGGCAACACATGAGGGGTAACGTAAGAAAGAAGAAAATAAGTAATCAGACAGCAGCCACCCTGCTCCCAATGTGCCGCAGTCGACCATCTCCCCGCCAAACACACTGTCTCCACAGGGACAAACGCCGCCCGAACGCCTGATGCGGGAGTCAGAAACAGAGGGGTGTTTTTCTTGCCAGTGGGTGCTGGTAGATACATCATGAATTCTGCCGGAGCTGCGTGGGCAGTTTTGATCAGATGCCACATAGTTGCTGTTCTCCTTGATTGTCCCAAACAAATACTTCCCATTCCCATGAGTCCCACCACCGGCATTGTTCTCGGGACGCTGGCCCTCGGAGACACACATAGATGCAGACGCAGGAGCGGGGGCGTGAGGTTGGCGGGTGAATGCCCTGCACTTGTTTTGTTGCCCCGCTGCCTGCCTCGTTGCTGCCGTGGAGCCGTGGAGCCGAGCAGCTGCAGGTGGTTTTGCTGGGGTTTCACCGGAGCAGATGGTGAATATATATCTGCCTTATGGTTCCCACATGCAGCCTCCAGGGTCACCAGGGTGGATTAGAGCCTTGATCCATAATGGCAGAATAAACTCCTCTCTAAACACTTCCCATGGACTGAGCTACTTTGTAGCAGTATTATACCACATTAATAAACACGGAGGCCTTGAAAACGCTATTGATTAGGGCTGTAACTATTCTCCAAATCCGTTATTCGATTTGAATTTTTACTTTTTTATTTTTTTTTATTTATGTCTAGGCCGACACCAGTGTAAAAATAACTTTACCTTCATCCTGTTATCCTAAATAGAGTATCTCATGAAGTCATTATTTCTTAAGAATAACAGAAGTTGTGTATATTGAATCAAACAACAGTCAGGTTGTCACGAGGCACACACCACACCTGCAGCGGTGGTGCTATGCTACACCGTGTCCAATAAGTGTAACCCTCGTCTCTCTTGGACACGGACATCTCAATCAACCTCCTGCCCACATGGAGCCGGCGTGACATTTTGCGCTCCCCTGTTCGTGTTGCGGTGAGTCCGACGGCTCCGTCCGAGCAGACAAAAAAGTCCCTCCGTCACCTTCACTCGTAAAAGATAATGCCATTCTTTGTACGTTGATTGCTTTCAACGCGGTTCTGTGGTGACTGGACGCGGGCAGCATTGAGTCAGCCTGACGTGGCTTCCCGTCGTACCAGGGTTTAGTGGAGCCCTGGTACGACGTGAACTCAGACCAGGTCGTCGAAAGCAATCAACGTACACAGAATGTCGTTGTTAATTGTGAGTGGAGGTGTTGCCGGGGAGGCAGAATCACAACCGCCACTTTTAAAATCGAATGTTCATAATTTCCGTTTTCCGGTTTTGAATTGAGGTCGTGGCCCCTCTGGTATTCTGATGATGAGCCTCACTGTGCGCGGAGAGCAGGATCCGTACTTATAGGAGTTATTTTAGTGACACTGGCATCCTTGTTCCCCAGTGAAAGCTGACAGTTGCTGGTGTGGCACTTACAGCCAGGTCCTGGACGAGGCAGGAAGCGATGTGATCGATGCAGAGGTTCTGATTCTGTGCAATGTGTGCTCACCCCAGTGATCTGGCACCCGGCAATCCTGTATATATATGGGATATCTTTAATACAGCGGTTTTGGCCCAACATAAATGTCTACCTTTCAATTCCATAATGCATCGTCAAGGTAACATGAAAATATTGAAAAAAACGTTTTTTTAATTTCCACACGGTTGGTCGTGGCTCCGTTTCACTGCTCACTGCGAGGACGAAGTTACGATTCTTAAGCCCCAGTCGGATGCTGAGAAAAGGAAAACATCATTTCACAAGTCACTGCGATGTGGCGTGGCCGAGCAGAGTGGCTACGTGGCTAACTCAGCGGAACTAGTGTGTGTGTGTGTGTGTGTGATCATGTGTGTGTGATCATGTGTGTGTGATCGTGTCAACGGGCAGAGCATCCCTCCCCCCAGCCCCTCCAACCTGCAACAGGGATGGATGGATTTGATGGTTTGATGGATGGAACGGTATCCCTGTTAGCGCTCGGAGATAATGACACATCCTACATGACCCCCACACCAACTAAAGGGGAAAAGAAAAGACAACATGATGCATTACTCCGTTGGATAATTGTCCCTTTGTGGGGACTCACAGTTCCCCCACATCATAACTGATCCATCCCCTTTGCTGCCCCTGGGAGTAGATTGGCCGTTCATTCATTTTGATGTAATGAAGCATTACAGACACACACACACACACACACACACACAGAACAAAAAAATGGTCGTATCCAGATGATTGAGTTTCCATCAACTACCTGCCCCCACTCCGTCACCGCTCCATCATGCCATCAGCCATGTGACATCAGCGTCTCTGTCCTCCTCGTCGGCCGTCCGTCTGCAACGAGCTGTGCCTCGTTCCGTCACGTTATCTGGTCGTGTTCCCGGGACGAGGTCGGAGGCTCCCTCCCGTACGCTGCTAACGAGTCAAGTTCTGAAGGATGGGAAGAAGAAAGGTAAAAAAGAAACTCAGGGAAGATGGAAGAGGCGTCTGGCATTGGGGAGTCGATTCAGGAGCTCCATCAATTCTGCTTAGCGACGGATTAAGCCACTAATTATAAATCGGAATAGGAAACCTGTCTTCACTTCTTAAGTAGGATGCGGTGCGTTGGTGGATGTGTGTGTGTGTGTGTGTGTGTGTGTATATATAGAGAGAGAGACAGAGACAGAGAGAGAGAGACACACATACACACAGAGACACATAGAGAAAGAGAGAGAGACACAGTGACAGAACGAGAGACAGAGAGAGAGAGTGAGAGACACACAGAGACAGAGAGAGACACACATACACAGACAGACACACACTGTGGGAGAGACACACTGACAGGGGAGCAGGGAAGGGAGAGTGTTGCATCAACAAAATGCTGGAGCTGACTACCGTTTGTTAACAGACACTCCCGAAAACGCCGCAGGTAAAGGCCCCATGTGTGGCCCCGGGTCTAATTAACCAGGAAGGCCCACTGGGAGCCCGTCAGCCTCGCCAGCAGGGGAAGGGAAGGCCGTGTGTTCGGCTGTCTGGATGCCAGAATAAATCAACGCATGAATCGCTGAGACAAACATCGCTTTATCATTATCCTTATTGATCCTCAGGCGACAAAACAAATGCAAATCCACAAGGCACGCATTAGGGTTGAGTCATCTTGTTCTCTTTGTTTTCATTCCCCAAAGTCAGGCCTATGGGTCTATTGTCGGTTTATACATTTATATATATATATATGTATTTATTCCTTTGTTTGGTTTTAATTTGGATGCGTAACAGGGGGGGATAGGGGAATAAGGGAACAGAGCAAACATTGGTTTAAACTGACAACAAACTGTCACGTTCATCAAAGTGAGTCGTTTCGTTGTACACTTACACGTGGGTGTAAGGATTAAGGATTAAGGGAAATAAAAAAACAGCAAAAAAAAACCAACTAAAACCTGCAGGGAGGACGTCTACATAATCTGTTATTTGTCTTCTGGGTAGGTTGAGCGGAGTTGAGACGCAGTTAAGGAAGAGGGGGGCGGGGCAGGGAGAGAGCGAGAGAGAGAGCGAGAGCGAGATACTGCTGCAGTGTTTTTGTCAGGTGATATGTTGAAGGGGAACTTTGTCACTTTTCAACCTTATCTCATCCCCAACCTTATTGCATTGCGGATGCGGTGTAAAAGACGCCTGTAGTTGTTGCCGATACATGCTGTTGTCTGGGCGAAAGTTCGCCTGTGCGAACACCTGTGCCCGAGCCAACAGGTGAATAGACTTGACAGTGTAGCACGGCTGCAGCTCAGCTTGTTTCAACAGTACAAAGCACACACACAGGACGTCACGTCTCATTCTATGTCAACATATAGAGTCGTGTGTCAATCTGTCGGTCCGAGTGCGTACGGTCAAACGCTTTGCACACCACACAAAAAACACGTCTGTTCCCCGCGCGTACGTCTCGCCTCCTTCACACCACGAATCCCACCTTTTTTGTGTGTGTGCAAATACACGCACACACGTCGTTACCACAACCTGCGTTGAATTGAACAATTCTGAATGGCTCTGAGTAGCATCCATTAGGGGAAGTGCGCTGGACCATTAGCTGTCTGTCCAGGTGGGGGAAGGTGTCTCTGCCAGCCCATTACAAGCAACACACGCCACTTTAACGGCCCCACTCTCCATTTCCATCCATCCCTCCCTCCATCTGTCTGTCTGGTGATCTCTCTCTCTCTCTCTCTCTCTCTGTGTCTGTCCATCCCTGTCCCTGCTCAATCAATCTGAAGTGCACATCACGTTGTTTCCTCCCTGATGTCTGTTTGACGCTCTCTTAAAAACAGAGATAAATTATTGGCTGTAGTTCTCAGTTTCCCCCCCTCGTCTGGCCTCAGTAAAATGCAAATTCATCATGAGAAGTGGAGATGGATGGCAGCTTTTAGCATACAGATTGTTTCTGTGTGTGTGTGTGTGTGTGTGTGCGTCATAAACATCAGTTGATTGCTTATGACACATTGGGTTACTTTGAGTTTGAACTCAGTTTGAACTTTACCGTTGAAAATTACCGTTCATCAGGTATGCCGATAACATCTGGAATACGACTTTCTCAAAGCAATCGCCTTTTTAAAAAAAAAGCTTTTTTGTTAAAGAAAAATGCAATAGAGCAATCTATCTGAAGTGAGGCCCCATTGTTTCCACTATATTATAAACCAAAACGTAAAAATGAGGAAGGATGCCGTCTTTGACCGACGGCTTCACCAGCAATCAGATGAGCCTCACTGTGCACGGAGATCAGAATCCATACTTATAGGAGTTATTTTAGTGACACTGGCATCCTTGTTCCCCAGTGAAAACTATGCGGCCGCTCCACAATGGGCCTCTGTGCCGGCCAGCGTTAGCATGCACGCTCCCTGGCGGCGCGGTCCACCGCTGCTAACCGGCACAGTGTGCTAATTGTTGTGCGGGACAGGAATGCTCCGGATGCCCTGCGCTGTGGGAGCTAGCTAGCACGGCGCTCGCGGGCAAACACTGCGGAGCCTCGCAGGCAGACTGGGCTATATCGCCGCTTTTGAAATGTACAATGCGACGCATGTCTCTCCCACGCCGTGCGAAATGTAGCGGTAGGGATGTGATCTCAAGGAATGAGCTTGCTGCCTCGCTGCAGATGCTAAGATTACGCACAACAAGAATGCCTCGTAGAGCATGCAACATGTTATGAGTAACTACCAAATATGACGCATATCCAACTAAATCATGAGTTCCTTTCGATCAGTGGACATACAATCACTGTCAATGAACAAACGAGAGTGCAGACACTCGTTTGCTTTGCATGTATCTGCGAAATATGAAAATAGGCGACATAGATTATAGCGTATATCTCCATTCATATGTCACCTCCTGACAGCCATAAACCTGCGGTTGAACCCCAGGGCTAACCCTTTGCGTAACCCTTAGGTCGGAGGTCAGGGTTGCCTGGACGTGGGTCAAGTTAAGGGCAGCCCTGGCACCGAGGCGGGAAACCAATCAGCCAGTGCAGTTTCAGGATGCCTGAATCCTAAGGTCCATGGTGCATCCCTCAGCGGCAGATGTCAGCTCATGTAGGCCCGATGCTTGTTTTATAATAAGCTCCACTTGCACGCACGTCATCACACGTTCACCGCCATGGCATGGCTCAACATCGTCTGTATCATGACCAGTAAGGGGCGAAAGATAACCAAGAACCGTGAGTAAGTATTAAGTGTAGTGTCCATGTGTCCATGACCAGGTAGGGTTAAGTCGAGCGAGGGTAGTGAACGCCACTCAGTGCCGCGCTGCAGCGGAACGAGAACGCGCTCAAAAGCCTCCATTGTGCCTCCGTTGCTTCTTGTTGTGTGTCATGCAGCACCCCCCACAAACACCACCACCACCACCAGCCCTCCATCCATCCATCCCTTCTCTCCCTCCCCAC
>OMOU01054436.1:0-10415 GCA_900312585.1 Malacocephalus occidentalis | reverse complement strand
AAGTGAGTGAAGGTTTGCAAGTAGGCTCGTAAACATATGTTCATTAATGAAGCACACACACACACACACACAGATACATGCTTGAATCGACACACACACACACGCCCACACACGCCCACACACCAGAGCACCGTATAAGAACCTGTACCTGCCTATTGTTCCTAGACCCACACACGTGTGAACTCACCTAGCGTATCCAGTGTGACGCATGTCTCGTCCATGCTACAGACGTGCCTCTGGAAAGAACAAATGGTGACGACTTTGTGCACTTACTCACACACACATGCTCATACACACACATGGCTTCAAATCAAGTCCAAATATGACACAGGAAAATGTGGCAGTGGCTTCAGATATTACAGGTAAAGGTGGAAGAATGTTTGTGTGAAAAAGAAAACAGGTAAAATATGTGTTCCAGTATCTGGGGAGAGGATAAGATAGAGTCCTCCCAGCTCCACACTCCTGGAGCCAACACACCTGGGTAATTAAGGCTGGAAGTTTACACACCTTCACCAAACACACGGGCAGACGTATGGATCCCTGTGTGCGAGTGCGTGTGTGTGTATGTGCCCCCCTCACCTTAGTCCCTTAATCAAGGACCTTCCCTTCCTCTTGCCCGTTAATCATTCATCATCTGTGCAATGCCAAACAATAACACAGGACCTGAGTCTTATTTGGTAGAGCGGGACTCTCTGCAGAGGTGCTGTTTGACCATATGCTACTGTATGTTCAACAAATTTACATTGACATTTAGCAGATGCTTATATATATATATATATATATATATATATTAATAATGGATAAATAATCAGCCAAACACCAAGTTCATACAGTAGGCTATATCGCTGATGGTACAGTATGCTCATGTTCATCTCGAGGCCAGCATCCCAACCGTTCTTCATAAATATATTCCAATGTCAGTCCTTATTATATCCCCATTGTACAATTTGCATGGCTTCAATCCAGCTATCTAATAAATCATGTCACTGCCATTAAATCACGTACTGCATTGGTATGTGAAGGTCTGTTTGTTTTTTTCACATGATAAATCCTCTGAATAGCTTGATGGACCTTCTGGTTCACATCGAAGAACAGAAACTAATTGCACGGGACATGGTACCAATTATTTTTGCTTTAGATGGCAGAGAAAAGGTTGGAGGATCCTCAAAGCTGTTGAGGCCTGATTGTGCTGCCAAGGCAACTTGAAGTGGATGGTCTTATTGTAATCTTATTGCAAGAAATGCCATATTTGATACACGTACAGTACACACACATGGTTTTTTGTGCAACCTTGAAAGGCACATCCAGTGCACATGTGTTGGTGTTAATAGGCGTATTGCAGGTGACTCACTCGTCAGGTAAATACATGGCGCCAACCGGAAGTGAATAGCCAAGCCCATCAGAAGCACCATTTCAATACATGTGTTCTCCTTCCACCAAACTCACGTCCTGAATCTAAAGAAGCACATCAGAGTGTGTAGCCATTTTCCCCACAAAAGAAGACCACAATGTTCCAGATTCGTACGTTCACAAAGAACCGCTGTGTATGGATGTGCGGGTCAGCCTTTAGTATGTAACTGTAACACCGCTGTGCACACAATCGTTCCCTGGTGTGTGGTAGCATTCTTGCAAAAGTGAAATGGCGAAAAGCTGTGAATTCCTACCACTTCCGTTGGAAAAACCCAGTGCTGACTCCGCACCGCTGGCTGGCTGCACACCTGGCACGGCACCACGTGACAGGAGAGAACCGTTTACACTCAAACTCAAACACCTGGGCCTCCCCGCATGGCTGCAGCTGGGGCCACAATCACACACACACATACACACATACAGCCGGGACCTGAGAGGCGCAGTTTGGGCTATGGTGAGACAATCATAACAATAACCCAGGTACTGGTTCAAGATCATATACAACCCATATTCTCCATTGTTCCATTGCCTGCAGAAGTTCTATCAAAGCGGTCTTACACTCCACATATTTTACGGGTGGTAATTGCTCATTTCAGTGTGCATAGGCACACACACATACGCACACACACACACACACATATTAAAGCATATGTATGCTATATATATATGTCATGGTTTCATACGCATTTACATAATATATATAGCACTACCACAGCCACATGCAGCCTATGACGTTAGGATGGTACGCGTCATTGTAGTGGTTGGATGCTTCTGGGCACAGAACGCTAGCGCCCTCTGCTGGACACACAGTACCCTCGCCGCAGATATGTGAATAGTATTTAATCTTGTAACATTTGTATAGCATGTAAACGCGTTTCACTACAACGCTGACGGCTGTACCAATAAGTTCATTAAGGCTTAATTAAGTCAATTCCTTCCATAATGTAACCTGACGTCATCATCATGAGCGTCCCTTGGCCAGGTCCAATGGCTCCTGCGCATGCGTATAGTGTAGATACAAACACAAACATCAAAAACATACAAATAATGATCAATTAAATAATGAATTCCCAAATTGTAGTTTTCCCAGCAAAGCGTTTCACCCAAGCGTGCGTAAAAATGAGTATGAGTTTTATACTCCAACATGGAATTTTGTGTATGTTGTGTATTTAGGCGTGTGGTCCACTTCCAGTCCGAAGGGGAAGGACTTCCGGTCGGAAGGGGCGGGATGCCGGCTGCCAGACTGGCGGCGCGCACCCTGTCGCCATAAGATGCCGACGACGCGCTGGCGTTGTTTGAGTGTTTGACGTCTTCACCGTAACAGCGGCGGTTTGAACGCTCATATGAGCTGAGCATAACGTATATAAACACAGTACGGACACACACACACACACACACTGTCTGTGTACCGGGAGGGTGGAGAGTCTGACGATGGAGTCTCTGATGACAACACGTCCTTGACGAGAGTGTGGTGAGCAGAGGAGGAAGAGGGAAGCCGAGACGGAAGTAAGTGTTTCTCCCCCCCTCCTATTGACGCCCCGACGTGCAGCCGGAGGACCTGCAGTACAATAGAACATCAGAGTCTTCATACAATAGAACATCATAGTCTTCATACAGTAGAATATCAGAGTCTTCATCTTGCAAAGGAGTCATCTGCCAGAACGCCCGGATCCTTCCTCAGGTGGTTCTTTCACTGTTACTGTATTGTGTTACTGTATCACTGTATTGTACTTGTGTTACTGTGTTATTGTATCACTGCATTGTGCTTGTGTTACTGTGTTACTGTATTGTGTTACTGTATCACTGTATCGCTGTATTGTGCTTGTGTTACTGTGTTATTATATCACTGTATTGTGTCACTGTATCACTGTATTGTGCTTGTGTTACTGTGTTATTGTATTACTGTATTGTGTTACTGTATCACTGTATCACTGTATTGTGCTTGTGTTACTGTGTTACTGTATTACTGTATTGTGTTACTGCATTGTGTTACTGTATTGTGCTTGTGTGACTGTGTTACTGTATTTTGTTACTGTATTACTGTATTGTGTTACAGGGGGGATTATTGATTTCCTAGTGGTCAGGACTTTAGCAAGATCTAGGCCTTTGCTACCAAGGAGAGGCTGGTTGCCTCTTGCACATGGTATGTGTGTCATGCGTGTAGTATGCATACTGGTATATGTACAGTACAGGCCCTATAATGTAGCATTGCCTGGTTGTTCATGCTGTCCCTTTTGTCTGGTACACACACAGAATCAAACGTCTAAACATCTTCCACCACTACGAATCATGTAAGATAATTCCTTATATTTTATTGACCAGCTACCGGATCATTGAGATCAGCGCGACTTGAGCATTTTGTGCTTTTTCCAAGGGCATCGCTGAAACACCGCCTCTCCATGCCTGTGGTGGCGGGCGTCCTCCTGGTGGGCGTGCCCTATTCCGTCTCCCTCGCGGCCCAGTGGCTCTACGGTTGGCCAAATAAGCCCGGCTGTAGGAAATACATCGAGGCTCTGAAACCAAGGTAAGCAAGCGTGACATGCATTCACATATGAGCAGAAATTGACACATGCACAATAGCAGAAGCATATTTTGATCTATAGGCCTCATAACCTCCCCTCTCTCTGTGATAATTGTCAATGTATGGTTGTTTCTTACACATGGCGAACACAGACAATACGTCGTAAGAAAGACACATTGTATTGTTGTATTGTTGTATGTATTGTTGGCATGTCATTATTTAGTTAAGACATTACTTGCAGTATTATTTTGGACCCTTGGTGGAAGTCATTAGATGAACCACAAACTAAACGGCGACTGTTGCACGAGTGGAAAATCGGTTGCTTTGGGTCCGCGTAGTATCACTCTTTACCCGAGCAATAATGGCAATGCAAAGGAAAGGACATCGGATGAACTGACCTTTGGCAATTCTAATTTCAATAAATGTTTGGTTGAGGACGTTGTTTCAGTGTTGGTTGTTTCACAGGCGAATCTACTGTTTGGCCAGAGCTGTGCTCGAAACACTGAAATACCTTCAGTACGGAAAGCTTTACTTCCAGTGGAAGTTGTGGTACAAGAATGATGCAAACAGGAAGCATTATGAGAAGGTACGTGGGTCCTTAGAATGCTAGCAAGCTATTGTCACGTCTCCTCTATACATATGGTTGTATTATATGCCTTCCGATCGCTATTATGGCTTTGCTTGTTCCAGAGGAAAATAATGTGAATTTGTGTGAATCCTTGAATCACCCCAAAGGGCATCACGTTTGGACGGCGGAGCAACAAGCTGGACCTGTACCACTGTCCCACGGGGGGCAGGGGGTCCGCGGACACGCCCCCTCCTCTGGTGCTGTTCATCTATGGCGGAGCCTGGGGCTCGGGAGACCGGTCCATATACTGCCTGCTGGCCCGGAGGATGGCTGAAGAGCTGGCGGCCACCGTCGTCTGCCCCGACTACTGCACCTACCCCAAGGTAAGGCCGCTCGGTGCCCATCCGTCACCCCTTCCACTGGGCTCCAGCAACAACAATCACTGAAAGTGCCTCAACTTATGTATTTTGTGCAAGAACAATGTAGCGGTTAGCTAGCTGCTGCATGCTATTAACGTGGCTTTTCAGGGCTTCTCTACTACAGGACACAGGAAGGTGTATTGCAGAGTTTATAGGTGATTGCGTAGTGAGGCTGCTGGCACACTCCACACTTTTTTTTTTTTCTCCACTTAATAACGTCAATAAATAGTCTACAGCCTAATTGAGAAGTGTTCACACATTCCAGCCTCTCTCAGTTATTCTAAAACATCTCAGTGTTGTAGCAGTAATGACATGGTAAATGGCTTGGGTTTATATAGCACTTTTATCCAAAGCGCTTTACACTCACATTCACCCATTCATACACGGCGGTGCCAACCATGCAGGAGATGGCTTCGTGGTGTTCTTTGCTAAGAGAGTGAGGCCTAAATATGTCCACATTTTATGTGGAGTACAGCACATTTTTTCTGTCCACAATACTGCTTCTATTGGAAACACTACAATATGCATGTCATGGCATTGCAGATTCAGTCGTTACTCCCTGGTCAATAGATGTTGTGATTTATGATGTGATTTATGGATTTATTTTTCAGGGGAATGTTTTGTGCATGGTCCAAGATATTACCGACTGTTTAGTTTGGGCACGGGAGAACGACAAAAAGTTCAACTTTGACAAAGTAAGTGACTTTATGTAAAACATTTGTTATGTTAAAACGAATATTTCATGAAGTGGAAAGCCTACACGGTTTTCTCGTTTAATAAGTAACATAACAAATCAGACCTAAGTATTGCCTGGCTTTAAGGCATAGTTCCTACGACTTGCTTTGTTGTTGTGCTATGCTAATGCTAAAGCCTGATTTGGGAGACTACAGTTAAAGAGCCAACACTCCCTGGTCAGGTTCTGAATCTGGCCATGAGAGGGCGCTAGTGTGCAGCTAGTACATTTGACTTCCTTGCACCATACCAGGAATATGTCCTGGTACGGTGCAATGGATGCAAATGTGATTCATGGCCATGGTCCACTGATTGGCTGTTCCCGTTGTGTCCTCTGCAGGACAACATTGTGTTGATTGGTCATTCTGCGGGGGCACATCTGTCGGCCCTGGCCATCCTATTTCTCATCGACGGCAGGGACGAGCTCTTTGTGGAGGCGGCCGTGCAGCGGGACATCACCAAGGCAATCAGAGGACTCGTCGGTGGGTCTCCTGGCCGGCTTAAATGTCAGCGGCGACCGGGCGGTTTTTAAATGAAACGACCCTCCGGCATGGTGCATTACTGTACGGAGCACACACGGTCTGTCTTTTTGTGAGTCGTTGTGTGTGTGTGCGCGCGCGTGTGTGTTTGCATGCCTTCTCCGTGACTGCATAACCCTCCTTTTCAACGCTCAATGACAGTCTGACATTTGGCGACAGGCATTTTTTTAGTCCATGTCTTTAAACCTTTAAACCAAGGTCTCTCCTATTCTATATGTCAAATCTTTATTCTGGGTATTTGAAAATAGTGTGTGTGTGTGTGTGTGTGTGTGTGTGTGTGTGTGTGTGTGTGTGTGTGTGTGTGTGTGCGCGCGCGCAAAGGACCACCATGGAACAGTGTTTGCCAAAGGCGAGGTCTCTTATTTTTGCCTGTGTGTTTGAGTACTGCTTCGCTGGATGTCAGCTTCCCTGGAAACCTGCACTCGGAAAAACAGTGGCCCTTTCTATAGTGACTGAGAGTGGGCTGCTGCTCACTACTCGTCCACGAGTAGTAATGTGAAATAATTACATAAATTGTATTATTAGTGTGTGTGTGTGTGTGTGTGTGTGTGTGTATGTGTATATATATATATATATATATATATAAGGACAGGGACTTAATCAACACGAGCTTGTGACCCGTGCTTACTGGGAATTCCTTCTTCATGGGAAACGGTTGCAAACCTGCTGAACCCCATCACGAGCGGGGTTCAGCAGGTTACCCACGCCTGTCGGTGAAGGGCAGGCACACGCTGATCCGCTCAGTGTGGCACACATGCAGCCCCGGACATCACAGACCTGTTATTGCTCAATCTCGTGTGGCTGTACGGGCACTTGTCCCTCTAAGAAGTTCTGGACGCCGACCGCACAGGGCCGCGTAACTATTTAGCCTGCCAGAGTCTCATTCGTTGTCGGAATTAACCAGACAAATTGCTCCACAAACTACGAACGGCCATGCACCACCACCCACAGTATCGAGACCCAGTAATCAATCTGTCATGTCCTTTTCATGTCCGGGCCGGGTGAGGTTTCCCGTAGCTCGTAGCTCCCCGGCGACCGCCCAGCCGGGCGTGGGATATGTGGCGTACGGAAGATCAATTTCCCGGTGTCGGCGTGGGGGCCTGAGTCCTTCTGATTGAGGCTCGGGGGAATGGGAATGTTGAAAAGAAGAGAGAGTTCAACAGGGTGTGAAACTGTTAAGAGGTAAACGGGTGGGTTCCGCGCAGTCTGCCCTGGGGGACTCAACCCGGCGGGTTATGGCACGGCAGCTCAGAGGATTGTCTAGTCGGCGACCCCCGCTGAGTCAGCGCCGGCCCCTGTCGGGCGTATTTCCGGGGACCGGCTCACGTACACATGGCGCAAGGGGTCAGCGGCGACGTCGGCTACCCACCCGACCCGTCTTGAAACACGGACCAAGGAGTCTAACGCACGCACGAGTCAGAGGGTCCTACAAAACCCCACGGCGCAATGAACGTGAGGTGTGGCGCACATCGGCCGAGGTGGGATCCCGGCCCCCCCGGGGCTCGGGCGCACCACCGGCCTGCCTCCGAAAGATGGTGAAATATGCCTGGGCAGGGCGAAGCCAGAGGAAACTCTGGTGGAGGCCCGTAGCGGTGTTGACGTGCAAATCGGTCATCCGACCTGGGCATAGGGGCGAAAGACTAATCATCATCTAGTAGCTGGTTCCCTCCAAAGTTTCCCTCGGGATAGCTGGCGCTCGATACTCGCAGTTCTATCTGGTAAAGCGAATGACTAGAGGCATTGGCGCCGAAACGATCTCAACCTATTCTCAAACTTTAAATGGTTAAAAGGCCCTGCTCGCTGGCTTGGAGCAGGGCGTGGAATGCGAGTACCTAGTGGGACACTTTTGGTAAGCTGAACTGGCGCTGCGGGATGAACCGAACGCCGGGTTAAGGCGCCCGATGCCGCTGCTCATCAGACCCCAGAAAAGGTGTTGGTTGATATAGACAGCAGGACGGTGGCTGCTCTCCATGATCTCACTGCATGTCTTTGAAGGTCCGGGATGTTAAATCGCTCGCATACAACCTGATTCTGGATCAGGGTGTCGTAAGTAGCAGAGCAGCTGTATGACTGCGACCTATTGAAGGTCATCCATCGATCCAAGCTTTTGTCGGCCGGAAGGCAGGCGGAGTCCTGCCTCTTTTTTTCCCTTCAATGGGAAACAGACCACCATGGGTCCCGTTTCAGGAATTCCCAGCGTTAACATTCTGGAAGACCAAAACGCATAAATATTTATGTGCAGCGCCCGGGGACCACCTCGATCCAACCGCCGCTGGTCAGGCGACGGTCTTCTTCCATGTTTTTAGAGGGGTTATATATACAATGTATATATATGGAGGAACCCCAGGGAGCACGGGGAGAACATGGAAACTCCACACAGAAAGGGCCGTTCACGAAATCCCAGCACTGAAGACATGGGGTGAACCAACCATGTCCCAGGCGGGAATCGATCCCAGGACCTTCTAGCTGTGAGACCTTCTAGCTGTGAGGCGACAGCACTACGGCTGTGCCACCATGCCCCTTTAACAAACTATCTAATATGTTGTTAGCAGTTTTCACTGAGTTATTCAGTTGATTTAACAAAATAATATCAGAATTATAGTGTTTGAAAGGATTTAATAAACAAACAAGTGATACAGTGATCATGACCAGTGATACCAGAATAAATACACCAATAAAATACATTTCCATCAATTCCCAATATATATTTATTTCAATAAAATAAGGTTACCAATGAAATCAATGACAACCCTGAAGTCCTTCATTCATAACTGGTACAGCTACTTTAAGACGGTGTCAAATGTTGCATCACGTTTGCAGCATTTACATTAAAAATAACCAATAAATAATGTTAGTCTGTATTTAAAAAACATATAACCGGAACACCAAAATGTTACTTGTTCAACAGACACCACTTTGACATTAGCATGGATAGTTAATGGTGTCCAACAGTAGTCGTTCGCCTGCAGAGGAACGCAAACGATCTACGAGGTCTGTTATGGTCCGTCCTGGAATGTGTCAAATGAAAGGAAATGTGTTGAGAAATCTTAAAAAGCGCGTATTTTTAAAATGTCTCGTTGTGACACATGCAGAAACCGCACCAAATAAAGTCTATCGATGAATAAGTCATCACCTTCGCCTGGGTCAGGGAAACGGCCTCGACCCGCCATCAGGTGACGCTGCAGTACACAACCCTGGACGTCCGACACCAACGACTTAGTGGCCACAGTCTATCCGTGTGTTTTTGGTACGACAAGTGTCAGTAGAACAGCCATACATTCAATACATTCAGGGCTCCATAGCGTTCATTTCCTGGAGGGCAAAACAAAACACAAAAGGAAACTAACTCGCGATTCTCTAAAATATTTTTTCAACGTTGGATATGTATGCACAGAGGACAGATTATTATATATACCGTGTATATATATATATATATATATATATTTTTTTTTTTCTCCTCAGTTTCCATTCAAAATGAATCATAATTTAAACACATAAATTGCAGCAGTGAAATCACACACACACGCATCCTCCAATGAGCAGACAGGGGGCGGAGCCCACGATGCCCTGAGCGGACTATGACATCACCATTCACTGGTAACGTCAGAATGCTGACACAACAAAAAAAAGACTAAAAATTCCTTCATAATCGAACATAATAATAATAATAATAACAACAGAACACATCGTCCAAGCTCGCGCCTACCTCTCTTGTAGTGTACTTTTGTAGTGCTGATTAGTTTAGTGCCATTTGTGTAACGTAACAACTCGTAACTTGTATGGGACGTAACTCACTGATCACCAATCCCATGAACGCAACACAGTCGTGTGTGTGTGCATGTGCGTGTGCGTGTGCGTATGTGTGTGTACACTACCAGAAGACCTAACCATTGACCTGCGACATTTCTTCTTTGCATAGGTCAAGGGGTTCAAGTCATGGACAACAAAGGAGCATCGGAGGAGCGATGAAGCACAGGTCTGGAAAGGTCAGGAGTGCGACGAGGACGAGGTCATCTCAGTGACCTTCTTCTAAGGCAGGGACAGTAGCAGCAACATGGACCGGATCCCATCACAAACAGACATGTCAGGTGTGGAGGTGAGGACTGGGGGGGCGGCTGGTTAGACTGACCCATGCACACACACGCACACACACACACACACACGTGCACACACACACGCACGCACGCACACACACAGGCTGGATAAAACCACTACTGGGGTGCAGA
>OMOU01054426.1:0-10127 GCA_900312585.1 Malacocephalus occidentalis | reverse complement strand
TGGTGTTGAAAAAGGGGGTTATTTTTATGGTTTTAATTAGTACTGTACCTCCAACCAATTACACTCGACAATGAATAAGGCTAAATACATGCCCATGACTGAGTTTGGGTACGTTCATGTGTTTTTTTTTATTTATTACTCTGTACTTGACTCCACGTTCAGGTTTCACAGTTAGAAAACGTGTTCTCCCCTTTGTCGGAACTCATTCCAAATACTTTGTGCGGGTTTCCAGAAAGTCAGAGCTGTGTTTCAGTCTCGCTTGGTGAAGGAAAATAAACAGCCCAAGTTTTATTCAACAATTGACATGTGCTGCTGAGGGTACACAGTTTGCCATTAATCTTTTAGGTTAAGTCATTTGTGTGTGCTGTTGGCTAAAGGCTTGGGGTCTCTGCGGGCGGGAGCTTCCTTCAATTGAGTTCACCCACAATTGTTTTTCTTTTGTGATTCATTTTTTGTGTCCGTGTGTGATAATACTTGCCAGACGTGTGCGTGTTCAGAATCGATGTTCTGTTCTCTGTACTATGGCCTGCTCTTTCTTGGGTGATTGCGCCAAATAGCCTACATCTCAGAATGCGTTCTCCATAAAGATTATACGACACAAATGGGGAGTCTCGGGTGTCATGTTTTTTTGCAAAACACATGTAATAAACATTTTAACGGCGTCGTGAGCCGCTGCCGTCCGTTCCACGGCAGCCTAACGTGGGTGTGTGAGCAGCGAGAGGTGACGGACAGGCGGTGAACGGATCCACCGGAAGTGCCGTCATCACGGTTCTGCAAGGCAAAATGTTATTTATTTAATTTTTTTGGCAAGTGCACGTTTGTTTGCTAATATCATTAGGGGGGTGCGTTTTTGTTACGAAATAGCGGCGTTGCGACTTCCTTGCAGCAACCCTCTTGGCCGATGATTGCTCCGGCTGTTCGTTGCAGGCTGCATCCTGCGAGTCGGCCAGCAGGGGGGTTGCTTGCGTCGCGGTCCATGTGCGCTGTGCTGTCCCGCTTTTCCATCCATCTAGCCTTCAGTGGTGTCGGCGGTCTAACGTTGTTATTTTAAATGAACAAAGGCGTAGTATCTCTTCTCGGGCGGCCTGTAAGTAGGTGCCACGCCAAATGCAATGGAACAAAAAGGCGTGCTGATGGGATCATGAAAATGGACGACTAATTGAGCGATTTTACTTGTGGTTGTTTCGCATCCGATAGGCATACACCTGCAAAGTAAGTATCCTCAAATAATATCATCGTTATCATGGACTTGATTGAACTACTAGATACCCTACAATCATATTACCGTTCTCTTCGCTGTTCACTTTGATCTTAATGTTGTAATCATTAGCTGGCCATTTTTGTTTTAACAATATAGTGTCGTTTTCTTTACTCATTGAAATGTTAATATTACCGATTATTGAACTCCGCATTTCTTCTGAAGAATGGGGCCGGAAAAAGACAATGCACGACCAGAAGAGACCCAACCCCAGCCAGCATCTCGTTTCCATAGCTACCTGCACGGAGGGACATCCAGCCTGCTGTCCACCTTGCCTACCATCGCCGTGTTCCCTGTCTATAAGATCGTTTTCCGCCAACAGCTCCACAACACCTCCGTTCGCCAGGCGGTGGCACAGTTGAAAAGGGAAGGGGCGTTGAAGCTCTACAGGGGGGTGACGCCGCCCTTGCTCATGCGGACCCTAAATGGCACACTGCTGTTCGGCCTCCAGGACACCCTGCTCCGTCAGCTCTCCTCCTCCTCTGCCAACTTCGTTCCTCGCTCGGCCCTACCGGCCGTCGCCGGGTTTGCGGCGGGTCTGATGGAGGCCCTGGTCTTTACTCCGTTCGAGCGCGTTCAAAACATGCTGCAAAACGGCCACAACGACCGCAGTCTACCAACACTGAGGAGCGTCCTGGTGCGGCTGGGCTCCGAGAGGCTAGCTGCGGGCTACTACAGAGCCCTTCTGCCCATCGCGGCCAGGAACGCCCTGGGCAGCTGCCTCTACTTCGGAGTGAAGGGGCCTCTGTGCGCGACGGTGGAGGCGCAGGGGCTCCCCCCCACGGCGGCGTCCTTCCTGTCCGGGACGCTGACGTCCATGGCCATCAGTTTACCCCTGTACCCGCTGTCCGTGCTGGTCGCTAATATGCAAGCGGGGGCGGGCGGGCAGGAGACGGGAACGGTCAAGAGCAGTTGGCGGGTGCTATGGGCGTCCCGTGGGCGCAGCGTGGCGCTGTTGTACCGCGGGGGGTCCCTGGTGATCCTGCGCTCCTGCATCACCTGGGGAGTCACCACCGCCATCTATGACCAACAGCAGAAGCGCGCGTCATGAGAAGACACAACGTGAGACTCGGGAGACACCTCGGTGCTTGTTTATCGACTACCGGTATACGGTATATATGATCGACACTGCCCCCATCTTCACCACTGTAGCCAATAACTATTATTTTTTATGCCGATAAGACTGTAAGCTTCAACTCCTGAATGTTATCAGCAGTTCATTGCACCAGTGCGTAGGATGGAGAGCGAAACATGTGCTGTGGCGGGTCTTGGAGCCCAACTCAAATTCTCAAGCCATATTAAGAATTATAATATTCAACATGATTCAATGAATGTGTGGTGATTTGATTGAATGCATAATGGATTATGCACGGTATGTTGACATATATTTATTAGACAAAATATACAGGCTACTGCACTAGTATGTAAGAAAGAAAGAAAGAAATAGGTGTAAATGCTACACCTGTATTCTTGCCAAATCATATTGTATCCTGTATTTGAATGGAACTACTCAATAGTGTATAACACTTGCTATATAAATAAAATAACATATTAAAAGGGGAGTTTAATTCATTTGGGGGCGGGTGATTTTTTTGATTTACTTAGTGTGGCACGGCAAGGATAATTCACGGTAAAGGTGTTATGTCATTATCGGCCACAAGATGACGCCCACGGTCTGTGTGCCGTGAGGTGCGTCACCCTTCGCAGCACTCTTGGCTAAATCAAAAGTAAGAACACCACTAGATGACGCATTCACGTCTTAACTTAGAGCATTCACTGATATGTAGTTGCATTCCATACAAACGTGGACACGGTTACATGCCAAATAGGCCTACGTTAACGCATTAGTCTTGAGTGAGCGTGTATCTTAAATCCGCCCCTGCTGGTGAGAACCAAAAGACCCCATGGATCAAACTGTTCCGTTGCGCACCTTTTTCGAGCGTTTCGGCCAATCACATTCGACCCACGAATGCAAGGGCATATGGGAGCACGCCGATTGGTTTTCGGGTGGGCGTGTGAGAAGGGCGCGCTCGTTCTATTTAAACGCCCTACTTTGTGCACATTTGTCAGGCACACAACATTTAAAGGGAATCTCCACAGCCTACGCACCTCTGCAGCATCAGGTAAACATCACACGTTCCCCGTTATGATTTCATTAGTTCAGTTGTGGGAGTTAAGAATGCACTCGAATGGTTACAAATTAGGATTCATGGGGTCAGGATGTTTATGAGTAGTTTACATCTAAAATTGTGTTTTGGACGGTTTCATTATGGACTGTATATTGCTCTCACCATCTGACGCTAGTGTAGTGACTTCATTATTTATTTCTTTTGTATGCGTATCATGAACAGCTTTTCACGTCCGAGTGATTTGTTATTTTGCTCGCAATAGATGACACAGCAGCATGCCAACGTGGCTGAATATAATAATAAAACAGGCCGCTATCGTTGTTTATTCAATAATTCCAGACATGTCATCGAGCATTGCACACATTCATTTTGAGAGCCTCTATTGCATAACCGAAAAGTTGAATTGTAATATCGTGTTGTTCATCTAACGCCTGTATGGGCATGCAGGGCTGCTAACGCAGTCTCTTGGAGAGTGGCTCTATACTTAAATGGTGAATGTGGTCAAACAAAACTATCACACTAGGCGTGCTGTTAGAAATGCATATGTTTCATTCAAATCTTTTAATCACTCTTTTAATTTCATTCTGTATTCTTTCCCTCTCTTCTGTGTGTGTCCAACAGCAATCAAGTCGTGATGGATCCACCTCCGATGCAACAAACATGCGAAAAAGTGAATTGCTTCGACAAGACCACTCTCAAAAAGACAGTGACAGCTGAACGGTGCTGTCAGCCCACCGCGGAAGGTGTGTGTTAAAGCATGCGGGGGGGGGGAACGTAACTCATCTTTGTCACAAACACCTCCCCTTCCGTGCCGTTGAAAGAAGACTGTTGTCACGGCAAAGCGTGGGCTCTGACAGAATAATCCAACTTCAATGTATATCACACTGAACATGGAAAACGTATTGTATCTCTCTCTCTGACTCATTTGGATTTTCTCTTTCGCAGACATTCAACAGGAAAAGAAGGAACAAGCCGAACAGAAAAAGAAATGCGACGAACACGGCAATGATTGAATACTGATTGAGTAACCAGTGGCACGGCTACAAGTGGATGTTTCCCCATGTCGTGTGGAACAGCCGGCTGTGTCAGAGTATATACATTTGACCATAAATATTTGTATCAACGTGATTGCGTAATTAGCATTATAACCGTCAACAACAATATGACCTGTAAATTGGTGCCAATGCAAAAGTTGTAATATTATCACAGAAACACGCTATTTTTCTTTTAATAAATATCAATGTGTCCAACGTTTCTGTTGAGTCCCTTTTTCTCCACAGCCCCTTTTTCAAATGAAGCTGTGGTAAGTGTTGGGGCCCATCAACATCTGACACAAGTCAGAACATGCAATAAGATGGCTTCTATCATCCACATAGTTGAAGAATGAAGTTGACTGAGAGGCAGAGTGAGTGCTGGGCGTGTTGCCCCACCTTTTCCTTTGCCTTTTTTCCCAGGCTACACAACGTTAACTTGTTTTTTTGGCTGAGTTGAGGTTTGCATTCTCTTTGCCGTGTGTGTGTGTGTGTGTGTGTGTGTGTGTGTGCCTCAACAAGAATCTTGGCAGCCATGTTTTAAATGATGGCTCTGTTTTTTTGTTAAAGCCACGGGTTAGGCTTAGGACATGTCTAGGCCTGTGGAAACAGCAGAATCATCCACCGGATGCTAATGCCAGATGCTAGATTGACTTCAGTTCCTGAATGAATTAATGTTATGCACTTGATAAACAGGCCGCTTCCTGGTATATACTGTATATGCTAACACACTTTGGGGTAATGGGTATGCCATGTCAGCTGCCCCAAACTGGCCGCTTCATCATCTTTGGAGCATCACGTGTGCACCTATTTCATCTTGGTGCAGACATTTCTTATGTGGTGCCTGTTCCCACATATTCACATTGCGAGGTGCATAAAGAACATAAAGAATAGGAATATAGACCCAGTCCAATAGCATACAACGTCCTCATCGGGCTTGCTGGTGTATGAATTCCATTCTGCCATCTAAGTCTTTACTTAGGCTAGTTCATAGACTACTACAACCCCAGCAGTCGTTCAAGTAGGCCTATTGTTCAGTCATAATAATAATAACACTTGTTTATGTGTGATCATGTTATGTGTGTATTAATGCCAGCAGCACGTGTCATAAAGCACTGCAAGCATTCTTTTTGAGTGGCCTGTATTGCACAACGCCTGTGAAGTTGGATTGCGGTATCTTGTTTTGAATCTGAGGCGTACCTTGAATATAAAACCGGTATGGGCATGCATGGCACAGCAGCATAGGGGAAGGAACAGTTGGGTGCGGGTCATGTGGTAGCTTGTCTGTCTGTTGCGTTACCCTTTTGTAGGCCTGCATTTAGCTAACACTTTCATTGACCGATAAACCGTCCAACCAATTCAACACACATTTGAAGTACGATTAGAGATCCAGGAGTTGTATCCAAACTTTTCATTTGATAAGGTATTCTTTCCCTTGCTTCTGTGTTTTCCAACAGCAATCAGGACAGCAACAATTTGTCAAGTGTGGAGCGCCCAAGCATAAACCAGCCTTTAGAATGGCAATGATCCAAGGAAGAAATATCTCCCCAGGAAGGTGTTTTAACAGGCGAGGGAACATAACGCGTCGTTGGGCGGGACTCGTCCTCCTTTCCCATGCCTTCCTGGTATGCTAGCTCATAGAACAGGTAAACACACCTCCCCTTCTGTGCTGTTGAAAGAAGACGGCTATCTGATACACACCCACGGTATAGCCTGCAGACAATAGTCACATAACCTAGCATTGTTTGCACTCTGTTAGAAGGAAAACAAACATAAAAGGCACACATTTACCCATCCACTGCCTTTGTTATTAGAAGGCCTGATTCAATTGGGATACACCACTTGAAGTCACTCCAATTAAATGATCGATCAGTGTAGTATTTATTTATTTTTTCAAGGATGATATTGAAAGTGTGCGAGGTTCAGCAGTTTGAACACAAAAAAAGAAAGAAAAAACGACCAAAATAGTTTTTATTGGACTGTTGTTGCTGTTGTTATTGTACTCTTCGGGGGGTCACACCCTGTACCTCTGCAAGTAGTATGAAATAAAACAGACATATGTAATTATGTGCTTATAAACAACTTTGTAATGTATGTACTTGCTGCGGCAACACGCCACACTCATGTTGTTTTTCCCGGAGCTCTTGCAGCTCAGGACACAGGCAGGGTGTTGAATACTTGGGTTTATTGTCAAGTTTGAACAGAGTAGAATTAATGGCAAAGCAGACGTTATCAAGCTAGCATGCTTGTGTGTGTGTGTGTGTTGGGTGATGGCTGATTTAGCCTCTGGGCCTCGATGAAGACATGTACCACAGGTGTGTGGCCTCACCCAGTCCCAGAGTCTAATAAGCCTGACTCAGGGCCACATAAGGCTGCACAAACCAGCCACCAACCACATACACTCCACTGTAAATACAACAACCTCTGGTGTCTCTTTAAATTTGTCAACCCTTTAGCGACAGTGTTTTCTATGTGGGTTACAGCATTCATGGTCCATTAAAGAGGCTCAGTTTTTAAAAAAACCCCACAGAGGCAGACTTAAACGGGCTTCAACAAGTCTACGCTGGTGCAAACAGCCAAATCATCTGCCGGATGGATGAGACGGCAGTCTGTGAATGAATGAATGAACATTTACAATTACATTCAGGGACTGTAGCAGACGTCTTCATCCAAAGTGACTTGAAGGAGATAGCAATATACTGCTGTGGTGCATAACCCTAACCCTGAGAATGGAACAGGTTTCAAGCAGTCATACTGTAGAGCAAATAGAACAAGTTTCATAATTGCTCGTTTGCCTCCATAACCGCTGGGATAAGAGCAACATATCACAACATATGCTAAACTATACATGATGCTTAAACTATGAAGAATGCCAAGACATACAAACGGTGCCAAAATGTACAAACTGGTAAAGCAACTTTGATAGTGCATCACGTGTGTACATTGTGACACAATCCATGTGGTGCCTGTTTCCACATGCTCACAGTGCGCGGCAGGCAGGCCATGGGCACAGACATGCCTGTTGGTGTGGCTTTGAGAGCCACTAACATAAGTATAAATAAAAAAACAGAAATGGTTCTTGCCTCAAAATATTTGTCTGTCTACCAATACAATCAATTGCAAGAGGAAGGAAAATAAAATAGAGCTCCTCGTCCATGTGGTAAAGTAGGAAAAGTATATAGCATTTCCACTTTGTTATCCTGATCTCCGTCCATGTATTATTGTCTCAGAAAACGAGTTATACAGGAACTGTGGCTTTCAACACCACTTCCCTTTAACTCTCATGCAACATAAAGGAGAAAGACACTACAATGAGCAGCTTGGCCAACATAAAGATAACCCAGCGTGTTCCCATATGATTACATTCAGGATGGGCGCAAAACATCCAGCAGACAGGCTGCCCTACAATTGACCAATTTAGAATGTACAGTCATATAAAATAGCCCTGTATTAATCCCAGGGATGGGGGAATCCGGGTGTAACCACAGTGTACACAAAGAGTAACAGGACAGTGCAAATCAAAGACAAAACAAGAAAGATTAAGTGGGACTAGTAGGTAGTAGGCCATACACAGCCTCCTCCTAGTTCCGCGTCGTCCATGTTTCAGCGTGTACTTGTGTTTAAACAACGACACCTTGCGTTGAAAATGCAATTACACCAACATGGCCCGGACAAAGGCCCGGCATTAGCAATACTAAACGAATCCCCCAGGGGGCGCCGGAAAACCGCGGCAACACGGAAGTGGGCGGTGCATAGCGCTGCTGTAGGTGCAGATGATTGGCTCAACTAAAGTCCATCAACAAGCTGGTTAGCGCGATAACATAACATCGCTCACGGATTCAAGCGATGCGATTTCGAACAACCCTCGTTGCTTAGATACTCCTAAATCGACCTACTATTATGGTAGCGATATGTGCAAGCAGGCCGTCGGATCCATGCAATATCTCGTCGATATCCGTGGAATATAAAGCGATATAGTGTTTATAACGAGCGGACGGAGGGTCACCGCACGAAGGCAACACGGCGTACTTACCGGTAGGTTTGTTTTGCTACCCGAACCAACTTAAATGCTGAATTAGTGCATTTCCTACACCATAACACACACACACACACAGGTAAACTACTGCACTCCCATGTAATGTGGCGGATATCTAGGCAATGGTCGGATGCATAATGCACGAATAATACTATATTACGAATAATGGTCAGTAAAGTCATTGTATTGCCAGTGGAAGTTGTTAGCAGGGTTCGAGACGTGGGGTTATATCTACACACCGTGTTTACATGCAATAGTAATTACTCTTAATTCACTGGACTTGCAATGCTATTTTTGTGTGTGTGTGATATATATGGTTATTGTGTGCTAATGGTCATCTATGCGTCTATGGTGGTGTGTGTGTAACCGCAGGCTGAGAGCATGGTGGTTCCGGGCAACACCACTGCGATCCAACCGCCTGACTGCGGGTGCCCCGGTGGCCTCGCGGAGAGTTCAGACGCCGGGTTCGACGAGGACCGGGACGTGGCCGCGGTGGAGCTGGACGAGGTCCGCAAGCTGCAGGAGCTCGTCCGCAGGCTGGAGCTGCAGAACCACACGCTCCGCCACAGGGGGGGCAATCCCTCGCGCAACGGCGGCCCCGGCGCCTACAACTGTCACGCGGCCGCCGCCAGCGGCAATATGAACGAGAGGCCGTCTTGCGAGCACGTCGTAAGCCCTGACCTCGGATCGGGGCACAGCGGCGAGCAGAGCAGCGTGGACGGTGAGCTCTCTCCCCCCCAGGACTCCAGCAGCAGCAGCGGCGGCAGCAGCAGTGGAGACGTGTCCCCTCTACCCCTGACAAGCAGGCTGGGGGAAGAAGAAGAAGGGCAAGCACTAGGATTTGGGGGTCCTTGTATGGGTTTCCTGACAATGCCCTGCATCAACGGGTCAGATCCAGACCAGGAGCCAAGCCAAACCCCTGAGAGCCCCTCTCAGGAGAGTTATGAATCCGAGACCCTCGCTGAGAGTGACTCTGGGGTGGATCAAAGCGGCCTGGACGACGTAGACGTCCTGGATCTAGAAGACGGGTGTGCAGAGATGGATGATGAAGAAACCTGGTACGTAGCAAAATGCCAACAGGGCCCCTGTTTTCCTTAACACTAAAAGACCAGGTCTTAACTCGTGTGCCACTTCACTTATATCTCTGTTATCTATCGTTCTCCAGTATTCTCATAAGGAAACACAGTTTAAACATTGTCGGTCTCCATACACGTTACTGTGTGTCGGGATGGCAGGATTTATCTAATATTTATCCACTACAGACTAAACTAATCTCATTCAATCATCTTGTTTGTCACTGTGATTTGCCAGAATTTAATTAGTAGGGTTCGATTTAATATTTCGTAAAAAGGTCACTTTTTAGACCACTCATGCAGACTAATCCACCCTAATGTTGCCGTATACACGTCCTCATTTGCATGCCCTGAAACAGGTAGCTTATTGTTGTCCCCTTTTAGCTGCTTTACGAGCTCAGCTGTTGGGTTTATCGGTCAAAGCTGTTATGACGTTCTCCGTTTCACATCATTAGCTGTACCATATGTGCTTTTCCTGGTTATCGTGGCCACAACAGTTAGTAATCCCCCGCAGGCCCATAATCTGATCCAGGAGGGAGGTGGTGGGGGGGCCAGGACGACTGGATGCTGGCTAAACGGCTTTTGAACGAATCGCTCGCT
>OMOU01054406.1:0-10414 GCA_900312585.1 Malacocephalus occidentalis | reverse complement strand
TAATCCCAACCCTAACACGAACCCCAACGCCACTGCCTGATGGGAAGGTCTCAGACTAACACACAGAAGTAGGAGATGGGGAGGGGAGGGGACTGAAAGCCTGAGGTAGGCACACTATGAAATACCAAACCAAATAAACCACAATTCATTCTTAATACTGTGAATATATATTAGTTGCACTGATGTTCATTGCCTTTTTCAATGAATACAAAATACGTATATTTTTACAGTCTATGCCCTGAACGGATTCATGATTCATGAAGGACTTACTAAAAATAACTAAAAATAACTTACCTTACAATAATAAAACTAATACGCTACCCCATAACATTGTTTTTAAAGGGGAGGAGGCGCGCGCTTAGGTCACTGAATAGGTGCAGTGCGTGCGTGTGTGAGCGTGAGTGCGTCCGTGTGCGTGTGTGTATTTACTGTGCGTGTGTGACTTCAATGGGAGACGGTACCGCTCAGACTATCGGTTGTCTACTGCCACCCCGTGGCAAAATATTGGAATTACAACTATCCTTTATTTCTCATGGAGATGCAATCTGACGTGGTGTTGATGATACGTTACCATGGAAACAACAGAGAGCGGAGGACCACTTCATGCCATACGGTGTTCTGCTGATTTGTGATGAGGTGATCTAATCTACATGGCCACTAGAGATCAATTCAAGATTAAGCCTACACCAATACCAGGTTGCAAGCACCAGGGGTGGACTGGGACAAAAATCCAGCCCTGGCATTTTCTGTCCAGACCAGCCACTACACCACTACATCAACCACTACACCACTACACAACCACTACATTGTCAGCGGACACCACGTAGAAGTCCACAAATCTCACGGCGTCTTCTCTCATGCATACTACAAAGGAGAGTCATATTTCTTGATAGCAGTTAACAAATAAAGCACATAGCTATGAAGTCAAGGACTAAAATTGACAGCTATATCAATCAATCAATCTTTATTCATTATAGTGTCAAATCACAACAGAAGTTATGTCATGACTAGGGGTGGGACGAGACTAACGGGAAGAACCCTTAGTTAAAACCAGACTCGGGGTGGGTGCTCTCTACCAGTTGGGTGGAGGGGGGAGAGAGGTGGGGGAGAGACAAAGAGACAGAGACAGGAAGATACGGACAAACAGGGACAATAATAACAAAATGTCCTGACAAATAATCTAAATAGAAACATATTACAGACAGTAGCAGCTTTAGAGCTGGAACTCATTTGTATTAACGGTGACTCAGTCACTATGAAACCATAAATAGTAGAGAATTGAAAAAAAAAGATGATCTATAGCTATGTGAAAAAGACATGAATTACAGGTCTGAATAGATATACATTGTCATACATGTGTATGTGCAGAAGTATGTATTGCCCTACTTCCTCTTCCGCAGCCAGCCAGCCAACTCCACTCCTTACCAAATTCGTGACCTGCAGCCAAACTTTGGTGCAGTGGAGGCAGAGAGTGGAGGCAGAGAGAGCGGAGGCAGAGAGTCCTTGAACATGGACGGAGGGGGAACAACTCCTCAGGCTCTCACATGTCAAGTGGTCAACCTGAGAGGGACATGGATACATTATTAAGTCTGAAAAATAAAGAAAATGTTTTCCTCTGTCCTGCACCTTGAGTTGAAAAGTTTTTGGATGTGCGTTTCATTTAAAACTTAAAAAAAATTATTAATTATTAGAATTATGAAGTATGAATTTAACATTTAACATAAACAAATACATGATACACTTACAAAATAATACCAGTTATTACCAATAACAGTGGTCCCAAATGAGAGAACAAGTCCGCATATAGAACAGAGGGAGAAGGACTCCTGAAATATGTCAGAACAACCTGTAATGGAGAGTAATTGATAGGGACAAATTAGACTGGCGGGCCGCCATAGTCTAGGTAAGGTTAACGTTACTTACCATGTCTGCCTCCACTCGCTCATCATCGACGAGTCCGTGACCTCCTCGCTCGTCTCCCGGCGCAGCAGCACCTGCTGCTGCTGCTGGGGTGGTGACACCGGCACCAAATAGGTCCGTCAATTTAGCGCATTTAGCAGCCTCCACCTCTAGAGATTTTAGCTTTTTTAAACGTTGTTTCTCAGCACCACCCGGGCGTTTCCTCTTCATGTCCATTTTTTAGCAAGCTAAAAAGCTAAGCAAGTTTCAAAGATGCTCACTTACTCATTAACTGGCTCAGCAGCCAGTAGCCCGTCCCGCCCATGAGGTCCCGCCCCACCCTGGCTCGTGTAGTGATTGACAGCACTGTCAGCCCATGATTGATTGACAATGACAAACAATAGACCAATAATATGCGCAGCGCAAGGCTGAGCGCACAGAGGTCCAGACCCGACGACAGTGGCGAAGGTGAGCCTGGACCAATGGCACCAATGCATCGGTCTCCTTCAGCAGAAGCAGGGGTGGCTGATACCCCAGGGAGCACTCGAAGGGTGACCGGCCAGTGGAGTCGTTGACCATGGCGTTCAACGAATACTCAACCAATGGCAGGTCCCTGCTCCAGGAGGGCGGGTGAGGGGGGACATAGTTTGGAGTGCCGATTCCAGGCTCTGGTTGGCCCTCTCAGCCTGCCAGTTGGTCTGGGGGTGGTAACCAGAGGAGAGGCTGACCATGGCCCCAATCCCAGTACAGAAGGCAGGTCACATCTTGGACATGAACTGGGGACCCCGGTCAGAGACCACATCCTGGGGGAGCCCGTACAGCCAGAAGACGTGGGTGGTGAGTAGCTCTGCCGTTCCGCTACAGTCGGTAGCTTCGCCAGGGCCACCATCCGCACGGAAAACCGGTCTACAATGTTGAGGACGGGGACAGCCGGCCTGGTATACCGGTTCGGGGATCAGGCTGGGTGCCCTGGGCCCTCCTGACCACTGCCTCGACATTCAAGGTGACCACTCCAATGACCCAGGAGGATGGAAGGATGGTGTCTGGAGTGGTCGGTTCTTCACCCGGTGCATGAAGCAGAGACAGTGAAACAGCCTTGGCGTTCCGGGATCCCGGGCAGAACGTGATGGTAAAATGTAACCGCCCGAGAAACTGGGCCCAGCGAGCCTGATGGGAGGTCAACCGCTTGGCCGACCTGATGTACGTCAGGTTCTTGTGGTCAGACCAGGCGGTGATGGGTTGCTCTGCGCTCTCTAACCAGTGCCGCCACTCCTGGAATGCCTCCATGACAGCCAGCATTTCCCGGTTACCTATGTCTTAGTTGGTCTCGGCGGGGGTGTAACGGTGGGAGAAGAACGCACAAGGATGCGACCTCAGGTCTGCTGACTGCTTTGAGAGGACGCCTCCGATTCCCGTGTCTGAGGCATCCACCTCCACGACAAATGGCCTCGAGGGATCCTGGTCGATCAGAACTGGCTCGGAGGTGAAGCGCCTCTTCAGGTTGTCGAAGGCGGCACTGGCTGCGGGGGTCCAGTCGAACGGACGCAGAGGAGGTGAGGGCAGTAAGGGGGCTGGCCACCCAACTGTAGTCCTGAATGAATTGCCGATAAAAGTTGGCAAAGCCAAGGAAGGACTGCAGCTGTTTCCGGGTGGTGGGTTGGCTCCACTTGACGACAGCCTGGATTTTCTTGGGGTCAGGCCGTGTCCATCCACTTTCCACGATGAGTCCCAGAAACTCCACGGAGGAAGCGTGGAAGGTACACTTCTCGACCTTAATGAAGAGTTGGTTCTCCAGGAGACGCTGGATGACGAGACGGACGTGCTGGATGTGTTCCTCAGCGTTCCCAGATGAAGCAAGCACTCGGTGATGTACTCGTCCATGGTGGCCTTCTCAGGGGGGGCGAGGCTGTACAGTCGGCTGACGGGGTACTTGCTGCTGGGACAGAGCTCGATGGCGCAGTCATAGGGTCGGTGCGGAGGCAGGGTGTGGGCTCGGTCCTTACTGAAGGCCTCTCCCAGGTCGTGGTAGACCACCGGTACCGAATAGAGGTCTGGAGGTCGGGGTGGCAGTGATGATGTCGGGGCCGCACGAAAACACCATGCATAACAGGTGGTGCTCCAGCTGAGAATGCACCCTTCACCGTAACTGACATGGGGGATGTGGAGCTCGAGCCATGGCCGCCCCAGGATAAGTGGGGCCTGGGGAGACCTCAGGATGTAAAAGCGGACCTCCTCCATGTGGTTCCCGGAGACGGTCATGGAGAGGGGTCCCGAACGGTGGGTGAGGGGTCCCATACTGTGACCATCTAGTGCTGAGACGGCGAGGGGGAACTCCAGAGCGACAAGGGGGATAGCTGCCAAGTGGCCCCACTGCTCGTCTGCCCCTGAGTCGATGATGGCCCGATGATGAGGGTACGGTCCAGCCAGGAGAGGGTGACGTCGAGTAACACGGTTCACCTGAACTCTTGGGTGAGCCAAATCTTTTGGCAGGAGGGGACAAGAGTCGCGGAGGTACCCCTTCACCCCACAGTAGAGGCACAAGCCCCGAGCTCTTCTCTGCTCCTTCTCCGCTGCAATGAGGCGGGCTCGTCCCAACTGCATAGGCTCCTCACTGAGGGGCGTGGGGGTAGTCAGCTCCCATGCCGAAGAGTGATTTGGCTCTGGGTGAGGGGAAACCTGGGACGGGGTTCAGGAGATGAGGCAAGCTGGTCTGGTGGCGCGTTCTCTCTCTCAGGCGCTCCTGGATGCGCTCGTCAACCTCGATGGCCAAGGCCACCAGGTCGTCCAGGGTGGCAGGTTTGTCTCTGTTGAGCTCATACTTGATTTGCTTGCTTAACCCCTGGCGAAAAGCGCTCCTCAAACCTACGTTTCAACTGCTCCCCACTGCCAGGGTGTGAAACTCGGTTGAATATGCCGCGACCAACCGGCTCCCCTGGTGGAGGGACATCAACCGTGCCCCGACATCCTGCCCGGCGGTGGGGTGGTCGAAGAGCCTCTTGAACTTGGTCAGGAAGGCCGCGTAGTCGCTGAAGAGGTCGGGGCAGGCGCTGAGGATGGCTTGGGACCAATTGAGGGCATCGCCGGTGGTGAGGTTGGGGATGAAGGCCACACGGGCTGCAGGTAAGTGAAATTGGCTGGGCTGATGGAGGAACATCAGCTCACACTGCAGGATGAAGCCCCGGAACTGGGCGAAGGTTCCGCCGAAGAAGAGGCGAGGGCTGGCTAGGTTGGGTTCACGGGAATGGTTGGCTGGCAGAACTGGCTGAGGCACCGGGGCAGGCGGTGTAGGCGGAGCCGGGGCAGCCGGCGGAGTGCTCGCCACTGTGAGTGCCACCACCTGCACCGACAGGGCCTGGATAACGGCAGTGAGATCCTGCATCTGGGCTGAGTGTGTCTGCTGGAGGGCCCCATGGGCCTGGAGCCGGCTATCCAGGGACTGTGTCTGGAGAGCAGTCTGGGTGGAGCTTGCGCTTGTCCTCCTGTGTCGGCTGAGTCTTGATTCATGGCCAGATCTTCTGTTACAGCTGGGTGCTGGAGGCTCAAATGCAAACCTTTATCCGACCATGCCAATGCTTGTGTGGACATAAGTTAATCATAAACAGTGGGGCAACATGGTTTTATTATCAAACACCACGTGTGAGCTCAGGAACGCACGTTGTTCCAAACTGCACTTTTCTCACTCTGAAAAGCATTTTGTGAACATAAGCAGTATTGGCTTCATGGTACTTGCATGTGTTTCTGAGCTGTCACACAGAAAAGGTGAAATTCATCAATTTTCTAGGAAACCTTTATCCGACCATGTCAATGCTTGCGTAGACCCAAGTTCATCATAAACAGTGCGGCACATGCAGCCTATGTGTTTATGGGTTGCGGTTACACAGACAAAAGGTGACTCCACAGCCTGTGTGCACCTAAGTTCATCATGACATCGTAGGGTAACATTATTTTAGGCATGTTGTTCCAAACAGCAATTATCTCGCATTTTGCCCTTCACTTCACGGGTTTCGTCATGGTCACCTCATCGACACTGGGAAGCCAGGTCGTTCATTCCAATTCTTAAATGGTGAGAACCGTTTCACGCTAAAACATTTAGGCTTTAAATGGAAGACAGCGACAGAACACTGTTGGGTGAAGTTCTCCTTGAAGTTCCAGAGGGTGGGGGCTGCCACGGTGATTAATGCAGTCATGCATCAACAAACACACTCCATCACTATGTAATTAGCTGAGGATTTGTAGGCTTTTATTGTAGGCTCCCGCCACTAGCATCCCACATACAAATATATTATAACATGCCACTATAATGTAAAGTACAGTACTAAACTCAACATTTGCTTGAGGTTTGCCCAATATTGAGTGGCCGCACAGACACACACCAGAGGTGCTTCTCTTCCCGGCTGCGGCTACCAAATAAACTGCTAGCATGTAGGAAGCTATGCTGTGACATGTAGCATAATGCTCGGCGGCAGGCTCACTGGAGCACCAACAAGAAGCAGGAGAAACGGGAGATGAAAAAGACCAAACAATATATATAATACCAACCTACCGTAGCATAAGACATAGTATTGCAATTCAGTCTCAGGGAAAGGTAGATCTATTGTGTGTCTGAGTGCCTGTGTGTGTGTGGGGCACACGCAGGGGTACACAGAGCCTTATGAAAAGGATTTGAGTTGACAAGGAGTCTCTCCATCGCCAATGAGGACAAAGGGAGCTGAATTATTCACGCATTACAGTGCTGCAGCTTTTCTGACATGTCTTTTGGTGAAGACGAGGGGAGCCGGTGACAATAGGCAGCATCACCTCTCCTTTGCATCAGATGACAGCCTTGAGATAGAGCAAACCAAGCAACCCCCATTTGTCCTGCTCTCTCCAGAGGACAGGGCATTATTTCAGAAAGCGCAGTGGAAATAATGGCTTCCTTGCTCTGTGACAGCGATGACTGCACGATGGCGCATCAACATATTGCTGGGCTATCATTCCTCTCCACAGAGTATGAAATGACAGCACTCGGCATCTCAGCAAAGTAGCGGTCGCTTCTGGCTATGATACTAAACTCTGTTGCCATCTACCAAACCTGAGGCAGAGTGGTTGAGTCTCACAAAGGACAAGAAAAAGAAATACATACCTGTATGCAATGGGAAGGTGGAGCAATGTATAACAAATATACATTATTTGCTTTGCTGGTCATCTCAGAATAAACCTGCATTATTATTACTATCAAGCGAATATATTGGTTCTATGGGAGTAGAAGTAGTCGTAGTCGTCTAATCATGCAATATCTTTTTGAATGTAAAAATAGATTGAGGCAGAATTGAAGTTTACAACCAGATGGTGAATGATTCAGTAAATAGATAATAAATGTACAATATTCATTGAAAGTACAATGAAATAGTTTAATTCCAGTTAGTGGTGGGGATGAAGCAGTGCAGTGAAGCAGAAATTGCAGTGTCAGCTAATAGCTGTGATGTAGCTGTGATGATTCATCACTACACAGCATCACACATGAAGAGCAGCAAGGCATGCATTATTTAAATGACACGTGACTCATGTGATGTGGTGTAACTTAGTCATTTATTTTAATTCCACAAAATTTTCAAAAAAAATACAAAATACTCAAATGGAGAACGCAGGACTCACAATTGTTCTTATTATTTCTACTTTCTGTTTCCATTGTGTCATCCCATGGCAACTACTAGTATGTACAATAAGCTTCAAGATAACCAGTATATATATAAATCTTAGCAGTCAGAATTTACATTCTGCTATTGCCGCTTTGAAACAAGAAGCTAAACCATTGACAACACTTAACATCAAAGCTTCTTGGAGACACGAAAAAGGGGACTTGGAAGGATATGGAAAGACATGGAGGCAGACGGAGAGAGAGAGAGAGAGAGAGAGAGAGAGAGAAAAACAGGTAGAAGACAATAACATTAAGTGACAAACAGATTCTCTCGGGGCTGCCAGACTTAATTATTAAGGGACATAAGTTGGCCGTCGTCTGCAAGTATCCAAACACATTTGATAGTGTGATATCTTCCAAACATACCTGTACAGAGCCCCACCTCTGTACGTGTTCACGGATAAACAATAAGAATACAAATTCAAGAGTGTAGCCACAGTTTACCGGGTATCAATACAAAATAAAAACAAAAAATAACTAGTTATTGGTGCATTGAACAAATAATGCAAAGAACACCAAAACAATGTATGCAAAGGCAAGAACCCAGAGAGAAATCCAACATGGGTGTACACATACTGGTTTGACAGCTGAGCATAATTGTAACAGTTAGTGATCAGGCAGAAAACATCTTCCACTGTGGAACAGAAGAGGCTGGTGGTCTGTCTCTTGGGGTCCCGGGTGCAGTGGACACAGCTCTACACACGCCCCTCCACCCCCCTCTGCTCTATAGTGTTATAGTCTAGATGGAAGATGACCCATGATGGCATGAAACGTAATACGGATCATGGTTTGAGCTGCACCACGTCTCCCGACTGAAGACCAAAACATCCCAAAATGTCTGGCTCCAGTTGCAGTCGCGGTGAAATCTTAACACCTGTTTGTATCTAACAGCCGTTAACAGAACATGGAGGATTTGCCCTCGTGCAATTCCTCAGTTCAGCCCCAAATAAAATATGTTAGGGGCTCTTAAAATGGAAAGGCTTTCTCAGATTTTTAAGTGGAGCATTAGAAAGCAGTGAGTGGAACTCAAATATGTTCTGTCAGTGGGTGGAGCTCAAAGATGCTCTCTCAGTGCAATTTGTCTTTTCTTTCCTTGTCGTTGGCTCAAGTGCTTTCTTCACAGGAGCCCCGGTGAACACAGCGTCACCTCTTCAAGTGTTTTCAATACATTTAAACTCACCCCGAGTTCACACAGTCTAACAATCTGATGCCTCTCGCAATGTTGTGTGTGATGAACAAATGGCTGAATGGATTAAGGAGTGAATGCGGATCTGACAGCTTCATAGATTGTAGACACAGCAGAACAACCCACACATTGAACCATGACTCTTGCAGGAGGAAAAAATGAGCACGATAAAAAGGTTGGCTGCCTTTGTAATGCCTTGGTTCTCCCCTCTGAAACAAGGGATAATGCTTCAATAAAAACTCATATACAGGTTGAGACGACTTGGGTTGGAGTCCACACCTAGTAGTAATAATAATAATTATAATAATAATTATATGTTTATATATACTATTTACAGACTCAGAAATGCCATGCTGTAGCCTTTCTTAAAATTATGAAAAAACCCAACGATGTATTAAAATAAATGTTGAATTTAAGAATAGCACTTGTATATTTTCCATAAACGGTCTAACCGGTCTCATGTTTAAATTGTTTTTTTTGTATATTTTTTGTTGTCATTGATAAGCACAGTGTCTTGTTCTAGCACCTACAAAAAATGTCAAGGAAGTTTGTCATGCAGGAGTCTTGAGAGTGTTGTTACTACTGGGCTGGTGGATATACCAAAGAAAGCCAATGTCTTGAAAACTCAAATCCTAAAACAAGTTCAAAAGGTTCATGGTCAGGAACAAAAGCAAAAAACAAAGAGTTGTCAGGCGATCCATGTGTCCACTCTGCGCTTGGTGACCGAATGTGTATTGAGAGGAGCTCTGGCCTCCTGCCTCCGTCAAACCGTAACAACTGCCTCCCGTGTCTCCGTCTGGCTGGCTCCTCCCCCTCGGGCCGTGGGTTCTCACAGCTGCTTGTCGCTCTCCTTCTTCAGCCGACTGAAACAATTCAAATGCGGTGCATTATTTGTGGCCGGCGTTCCAAGCTACATAGATAGGATGCATACATTAGATACGGGAGCCACACAGGTGAGCAAGCCAAAAGGTTCTGGCTTCAACCCCCTCTATGTTCAATACCTGGAAGCATTCTTGAGAAAGATGCCTAATCTCTACCTTCTCCTTGATGTCTCAATGATCTAAAAAGAAAAACTCACTTTGAATAAAAGCATCTTCAAATGGACTAATAGAGGGGCAGGACAGTTGAGTGCAGTGTTAGGGGTATGTTTATTGACAGATCAATTTAACATTAACCATTTTTTCCCCCAATAATTCCACCCTAAAGAATATCCTCTTAATACAATTTAGTAATTCAGTAAATCTGAATAGCAACAAGTTTTGGAAATATTTTAATATTTATATCCAATCACATCATATCACGTAACTTTATAGTGGTATGTGAGCCTGGATGTCTGCAAACTAACACGGAGGCATCGCAAAATACCCAACCTCTAAACAGTTCCTTAAATGGGGTTGGGGGAGCAGGATTTTGTACCTGTAGTAATCCTCCTGACCGGGCAGCGGCCCTCCATGCATGTGGTGGTGCCCATGCAGCCACTGCTGCTCCATGGCCAGCCTCTGAAGCTCTGCCGACTGGGCGTGCATGGCCTGCAGCTGATGCGCAGCGGACATGGGCGGTGCCAGGCCCGCAGGGAGGTCCCGGGGGTAGGGTGTCCCTGGAGAGGAAAAGGGGAAGTTCAAATGGAGCATGCATGTGTGAAACTCAGTCGT
>OMOU01054403.1:0-10648 GCA_900312585.1 Malacocephalus occidentalis | reverse complement strand
GACCACACGTGTTATAGCTTTCCGCTCGTATATGTTTGCGGTTTTTTTTAAAGGGTTACTTTCGGTTACGAGGCAGAGAAGGAAAACACGTCAGAGGTATGAAACAACAACAAGTCCATCTCCACCCACCGGCTCGAGGAACCCACCCTCCGGAATGCTAGCGTGCGCTGGTGCCCCCTACCCCCAGTGTGCTTCCCAACCCCCTCACAAACTCTGGGCTTTGGAGATGCGTTCAAGGAGGAGACCTCCACCACCATAGAACTACTGTTTGGAGGGCTAGATGGATGCCAGTGTCAGATGCTAACAGGTCACTCATATCCTGAGAAGATGTGTATGATCGGACATATAGGTCTAGTCAATGCTTATTAATGGTTATTACTATATTACTAGCCTACCAAGGAGTGTGAGTTGGGCAAGAAAGCCCATACAAGGATTTATTTAGATAGGCCTATAACAGAAAATCTTAGGCTAAGGCTAATATATATATATAGCTTTCGAGATTCAAGTTTCAAGAAGTTTCATTGTCACAAACACATACAGGATATGCAGTGAAATTAAAAAGTGGTGATGCCCAATGGAAAGTGCAATAGAACAATAGAAATATCAGAAATATCAAATTGTAGGGAAAGAATCTAATAAAATATCCACACTATTTACAGTCTTTACAGCAGAAGAAGCAGCTTTTCTATCTATCTATCTATCTATCTATCTATATATATAGATAGATAGATAGATAGATAGATACAAACAACATCTAACATATATATATATATAAACAACAACTTCACAAAACAGTTTTTGTCCATACATATATATATATGGAAAGAAAGTTAATTCATATCTAGCCCCTAATCATCCATATGAAACTTATGCGTATGAAGCAAAAGCAAAAGAGTACCGCATGGGGAGAATGTGAAGAGATCCCAGGGCTGTTTGAATACCAACATTCTGGGTAGGCTTTGGACTCCTTCACCCCAGCTAACCTCACCCAACCCCCACTCCCCACCCTGTAGTATCCCAGAGGAAATGTGCCTTTACCCTGCATTGCTGTCATTGCAGTTCAAAGGAGTTCATTGGGTTCGTCTCTCCCTTGTTTTTTGTCGTTTAGAGGATGCATTCCAGTTACCAATTCTTCACTTCTTTTGACCACAAGGAAATGTAGGCTAAACAGGTTTGGCAAGCTAAGAGCTATCTCGTGTCGTTTTTAGGCCGAGATTCTGCGCGATGTGTAATATTTTATTGATGCACGAGTTGATTGTTTTCTGAATTTATGAATGAACAAAAAAGCAAAAGACATTTTGCTGCTGATGTGATGTCCCCTCCAAGGTACATCCTCTCCTCCATTCAGAAACGCACAATGAAAAGCCATTTCTTTAACGAAACGCCACTTTTCAACTAATGGCATATTTCGTTCGAAAATATTTCAAATGAACGAATTTTTTAATTCAACTCGTGTTAAATCCGTGTGTATGCCCACTATAATTGTTAGCATTGCGCACAAAATACAATCTAAAAGAACGTTTAGAGGTTCGAGGATTTGAACTTAAATCGTTCATTTAAAGCATATAATTTGCATGAAGAATACATCTTTGTTTTCAACTTTCCACGGCAATCCTCATTCAATTGATTTGCACGTCGCCATGTTGAGGCCTTCTGGATTTCGTCTCTGAGATTGCGAAAAAGTTTTCAGCTCTCACTCCCAACAAAGACGCAACTTTTTTCTCTCAACGAAACTATTTCAAATGTTCGTTTAGTCACCCGGATCGGCTTTTGTTTCGTCTAAAACCACCGGCCACCAGTAAACCGGCCAGAAAAGCAAGGCCAGTGACGTCAGAGAGCAGGCTGAACAGCCGTGTCCCCACAAGACCGCAGCGCAACAAAAAGCCCGCAAAGGATACCGGCCGACTACTACCTAGTGGCACGTCTCTGTCCGCTGCAAATGGCTGCAGGTATGTAGTCTATCAACGATATGTATATGCTCATTTATGTGTATATCTATACATGTATCGGTCTATTGAAAAAAAATCGAAATGGGCTAATCTTTCGAAATGTTAATATTAATTGTAGTCTATAATCTTGTATAGCCTACCGCAATGAACGTCGATTCGTCTCTAATCTACCGAGTTTATTTGACGTGCGTTTAGAAAATGGAGCTTCGTAGACTATACAGCACATGTGATCAGTGCGGGGTTAAAGCAGGTCACCCTCGGCCGGTCGAACCCGGCCGGCACCGCGATTCGGGTTCGCAAGAAACAAAACGCCTAAACCCGACGCGGTTTTTTTTATTTTTTTAAATACAAAAATGGTGGGATTTGCCTACTCACCAGTGGATACGGAAGCAAACATCGTCGGAGATGTTCAACAGGCAGACCCGGCGGTCTGCTGGTGTGTTGATGTGAGGGCAACACGAGAGACGCTGCAGGGGGACCTGAAGCACTATATTTCAAACAGCCCGACCTGGTCCGACGTTTAAAGTGGACACTGGTGTGCTTCTCATGGCTGCCAGTGGCTCTCTGGGCATCTGGAGACACCTGACCTAATGAAGTCAAAGAAATCCGCCACGGATGAATATTTGATAGTGGCTGTAACAGAAGCGGGCACGCAGCTCTTCCATGTAACGTCTTCGTGTCCTCATCTGAATCCCAAACACATGAAGCGTTTCAGAAAGTGTATTTTTAAGCCACTGAACAGACTATCAAATAATGCCTTACTAGCTCTTGTTTGGCTATAAATGCCTCGATAAATCATTGATCTGGTATTTTACTCATAGCCTATCATCGACGAACACATGAAGTGTCTCTAGGGTAGGGCCATTCAGGGGCCATTTTGGACTAACTTCTAGAAGTCATGTTTTAAAATAAGATTCCCCTAGAAGCCCTGGTAATGTACACAAATAGGCCAACATATGCCGAAATGTATGATAGCAAGGTTTTTGATCATTTATTTGACAAAGAGAGTATGCTTTACATACAAACTATCTCGGCCTATTGTAGGACAGGCGGCTCCTGGGAGCATGGTGGGCTCCTAGACCAGAAGCCCCCGCCTCTTCCTCTCTGGAGGATCACATCCCCCACCAACACCCACACTCACGTTCACTTCAAAAAACACGGTTTATAAGACATAAACCGGCTCAGGACGATCTCATTGCAGATAAACAAGTCCTGGGAAGACGAAAGCCCCACTGGCATGAACCGCCTCATAACTATTTAGTTGCTTCGCCCTGTACGGAAGCCCATTGGTCCGAGCTATTCGATAAACTAAGACACCGGCTGATCGTTTGATTCTTGTTGATTTTTTTTATTTTTTATTTTTTTTTAGATCTGCTGTCAACAAACTTGTCTCCATGCCAAGAGGGGTAGCGTGCACCCTCCAGAGGCTCACAGTGTGGAGAAGAGCACACGAGGGGTGGGGACGGTGGCGGAGGGGGGCTGGAAACTATAGCGCCACTCATCGGTTCATGTGTGACACTGGCCCGCAGGAAGCCCCCCCCCCCCATGTGCTGCTGGAGACAGCCTGGGGGGAGAGGTAGCTAACTAATGGACAGCGGCGTTTAGATGGAGTGCATCTAAATGGCGTTTAGATGTGAGAAAACAACAACTATCACTGAAAAAAACGAATACGAATGTAATAATAGCAGACTAATAATAGGCTTATAATAGGCTTATAATTATAATAACTATTATAATAAGCATTGTATTATTATAAGCAAGTATTATAACATATATAATGTATACAATATATACAATGTATAATAATAACGACAATTATTATTATAATTAATAATATTAATAATAATAAACAATAATAGGCTTGGCTTGTGTAAGATTTACTTCTGCCTAAAGTAACTTATTATGAAGACTTTGACCTGCACCGCTTCTTCATTTTAACAAAACTTGTATGTTTTATATAGGCCTACATTTAGCACTGCAAAAAGCTAAATATGTTGACTTAATGTGAACATAAAATACAAGAGTGTGTTTACACACACAGAGACATATATATATATATATATATGTGTGTGTGTATGTGTAAAACCTGTACACATATACGTATATATGCAAATAAGCCCCCTTAAACTTCCTACAGCGATTTCTTTTGAGAGTGTGGTGACACTTTTTTTGTAGCTTAGCTTTATGGTTGACTTGGCTAATCAATCCCAAAGTTTAGTCGTTATTTTGTTGTTGTCTAGAAAGTAAGATCTAGAAAGCTAGAACTTTATTAACCCCGAAGGAAATTCTTGAAATTATTATTGTTATTATTGAAGCTGCCTTCCATTTTAGCACGTTCCCCCTATTAATACAATCTCATTAGGTCAAGGATGAATAAATGAAATGTACTGATTTGCCCATCTATTGAGTCATAAAACCTTAGCAAATAGGGCTACTCAATATGGGCCTCACCTCATCCAGTATATAGATACCTATATATAGAGAGAGATCTATAGATAGATAGATGTGATAGATAGAAAAACGCATGGAGACATGTTAAACAGACTCTAAAAATGTAGGATTTGAATATGATTTATTTTCACAATTGTGTCTATTAGTTATTGAGAAATCACTGTATATATACAACGAAAATTGTGTACGCTAGGTAATTAAGTTAATCTTAATCCGTTATCATTACCCTCTTAAAATCCACCATGAAAACTACCTTATATTTCACGTCTCCAACATGATTGACAAAAATAACAAAACTCCAACCAAGCACCGACAAAAAAGTACAGAAAATCGAACATACGCTGTGATTTTTCACAAAAGAATTGCAGGTAATGATATCATATCTGACTACATTGTTTACCAAATGCTGCATGACTTTTGCCTCCAGATCTTTCCCCTCTTCCTCAGTCCCCATCATCTGTCCTTTTCCTATTCCTTTTCCTTTTCCCAAATCATCCAAATCATGTCATCTCTATTTCCCCATGTAGAGACCAGCCTGCTGCCTTATGAAGAGGCAGGGTTGGGTTGATGATCCATCCTTCAGGAAATAGAACATGCCAATTGCATGGTTGTTCGTTTTCTTCAAATCACGCATCATCAAGGCGGACGATACAATATACAATAACCACCATGTACCATAAATGGCACAAGTAATGGCGAAAACCTAAGTTAAAACTACATCATTATCATTATAGCATTCAATAATAAACTATACAATCAAATAAATAATTATTGTTTGTGTAGGAAAATCATATGGTGTGACGTAGAGATCATAACATGATGTGTGACACTCGAAGGCACAACAATGTGACATACTTTGCAACATGGTAACATATATTTTAATGTAAAAAGCAGCACACCAGCAGACGGCATGAATGGCAATGAAAATGGAGTGCCAAAAAGATTGTATTTATCAAAAGAATATGAGAAAACTCCCCTTGTGACCCCATTGAGACATTCTGAGACAGACTCCTTTACTTCCTGGCTGAGCCAAGACCCATTTCTCTCCAATGATGTTAAAAAAAATTAGATTCCATGGTATATATACATCATATGTATTTTTGGGGGGGACAAAATCTATCTGATCAAAATTGCTGGACATTGAAAAGGTAGACTCTTAAGTAGGCATCAGTGTTCTCATCATTTACTATGCAGGAGAGTTGCACAAATGTGTATTTGTTTTATTCAAGAGAAACAAGTTTGGCACAGTCACACCATGAGATTTATCATGTTTTTTATTTATTAATGGGTATGTTCTTTCTTAACAATATAATAATGTTATAGACAATATATCATTGTTTTATGAGAAATAGGAGACTAATAGGGCTATGCAAATGTGGAGTTACCCAAAACATGAAGCTGCTGTGTACCTTTCTATATTTCTATAACTATACACCCCCCCACCCCCCACCCCCTTTAGAGTCTGAAATAATATGGGAATTGGAGTTATTTGGGTTAGTTTTGTATGCTACATTTTATAGCAAATTACAGGTTACCTTATTTCCTGGTTGTTGGACTCAAAAGCGACACCTTGTGGTTATTAAACTCATAACCGTTAAGGGATTTGGGATTTTAGGCCTCTTCAAGTATAATGATGTTCATGTCCATAAACATAATTTATAATGTCCGGATGTATTTTTTTATTAATTTGTGTTTTTTTCTACAAAGGTCATGGTAGAATGTACACCAACACTATATAATGTATATTTCCAGTTTTCGTTTGAAATTAAAAAAAAAAAGAAATATGGATCATTTAAGAACTTGTGTACAGATGCGTGTGTGGATGGTTTAACTGCAAGGAAACATATCTCAAGCTTCATATTTCTATTGAATGAACTATAAAGTGAAAAGTGCTGAAATGTATCATAGGATTAAATGACCTGAAACAACCAAAGTTGCTATAGAAATACTTAAACATTTCCTACTCACATTTCGTTAGATTTATTAGACACATTTAAAAAAAACAAGCATCAGGGAGGTATATTTAGTTTCTCAATTGCTCTAGGTAGCCCATTTAAATAACTTTAATCTTGTTTGTTGTAGGCCTCCCTACGTTGAAAAAGAGTTGGGTCTAGAAAATGGATGTATTATGTCATTCATTGTTCAATGAAAATATAAAGTAATGTTTCTGCTTTTGTGTTCTGAGAAACAGTATTTGAATGATTTGGCACGAATGTTTTTAACAGTTTGCATAGGCCTATTGTATGCATTCGCAGGATGTGTTTGCATTTAAATTGTTAGTGTGATTTAGAGATCGTTGACTGAGCATGTTTGACGTGCATTAAGTGTAGGCATTTTACTTTGAAACATGTTACAATAAACCGCATTTGTTGAATCGATCTGTTTGGAAATAAAATGTTTAGCAAACAATGGATTCTCTGTAAACGAAAAACGGTTTCATTATTTTTTGAAGAAAAATATGATCGCCTTTCCCCTTGCGACTTGATACGGATATTTAATTGCGCGAAGGCGGTTTATATAAGGTTTCAGAGTTAGTCTCCCACTGCTCTCTCTTATATACCTGCGGGCCTGAATAAGGAAGTTGTGAATATATTACTAAATTAGTTTTCATAAAATCTGACCGCAATTATTGATGATCAGTCAGCCTATCACTGCCGTGGTAAAATAGGCCAGACCGTGGCTCATAAACACATACGCTTTGAAAACGGAACAATATGTTGTGATCTAAATGCATTGTCAAACGGATCAAAACGTATGCAAGAAAAATCATCTCGTACCTTAGAGAACCTAAATGAAGCCATGACAGTCAGACCACCCTTGACCACCAATCCCCTTGGCTCCTGAGGAATAATGTAAAATACGCCCCCTAGTGGACAACCATTTATATGTCTAAAATAATGAGATTATTCAAGGACGGTCCTAGGGCCCAAACAATGCATACACGTTTAAGACTTACCATAGACAACAGAGAGCATTGCTGTTGCAAGCCACATATCAAAGTTCAAAGTTCAAAGTTCCTTTATTTGTCAAATGTGCTATATTGACATATAGCACGGATGAAATTACATGTCTCTCAGGCCCACGGTGCAACAGGTCAAGTAGTGAATTAAATAACACTGTAAACAATATACAATAAACAATATACAATATAAACAGTAAAAGACAATATAAACAGTAAAGGACAATATAAACAGTAAAGGACAATATAAACAGTGAAGACAGTATAAACAATATAAACAGTATAAACAGTATAAACAGTGGAGACAATATAAACAGTGAAGACAATATAAACAATATAAACAGGCCCAGACTTGAATCCGATTGAACATCTCTGGAGAGATCTGAAAATGTCTGTGTACCGACGCTTCCCATCCAACCTGATGGAGCTTGAGAGGTGCATCAACAAAGTATTGAGCAAAGGCTGTGAATACTTATGTACATTTATGTACACATTTCAAAAAAACTTTTTTCACGTTGCCGTTATGGGGTATTGTGTGTAGAATTTTGAGGAAAAAAATGAATGTAATCAATTTTGGAATAAGGCTGTAACATAACAATATGGGGAAAAAGTGAAGCGCTGTGAATACTTTCCGGATGCACTGTATATCTCAGCATGGCAGTGCGTGGACGCCTGCTTCAGATATCAGTGTTCGGTTAGAGACTGCTCTTCCCGTTGTCTGACAACATCTCCTCTCCACACGCCACTAGAAGTTTCTCTGGCCATCAGTCGGGGCAGTTAAGAGGCATCACAGATGCCATCACAATATCATGCGGTGACAAGGATTAGATGTTTTGTTGACATCACGAACGTTGGCCCAATATGGTTTAATACAAGTCCACCTACTTCAGAAATCTAAGAATTATACTATGCAGAAAAAACAATGAGCACGCACACACACGTAAATCGATTGTCAAACGATCAATGAATGTTGCTTGTCTATTTGACGGATGGGATGTGTGGGAGAACATTTAAAAAAATAAACTGTTGCTTGGCTGTAGTCAAGTTTTTTTGCAATAGCATGAAAAAAGGGGAGGAAGGAAACAGAGCAGGCAGAGGAAGAGGAATTACAAGGCAAGGAGAAGAGGAAAGGGCAGGCATCTCAAACTACTGTCACAACATGGTTCAGTTCCTCAGAAGACTAACTGCTTGGCTCTAAGGATTAAGCACTGAGTCGGCTACTACTAGTGCTAATGTGCAGCCTCACATTTTTCTCACATTGACATAAAGCAACACAGAGCCATGGGGGGGGGGTAAACCCGCTCTGGTAGTCACTACGCAGTACTGCTGGAGAAACGGAACCAACCACGGTTGCCATGGGAACAAGGGGGGGCGTGGAGAGAAGCAGGGAGGGTTGGAGACAAGCCTGTGCGTCCCTATACAGACCCAGCTAACCCAGTTAGCCCAATGCTAATCTAATAGGATAAAAAACAGACACAGCTCAGTAGTACAGACAGGTAGCCTTAAGTTCAAAATACTCATCAATTCATCAGTTGCTAACAGAAAATATGAAGACCCAAAGCCACACACAAGCACGCACACAGAGGGGTAGGTGAGGAAGAGAAGAATAGAGAGAAAGAAATGGAGAGAGTGGGAGATTGGTCATATCTAAAATAACTATCCGCACACTCAACAAAAATGTATTATTTACCAGGTACTTTTTCACATTTACTTTCATGGGAGTAATTGTAATTTTACTTGAGAGTAGATGTTCACTTCTCGATCCACCACTGAAGTTGGAAGAGATTCCCTGGAGACGTTTTGAGTTTCTCCTTTGTCCAATCGACTTCTCTACAAGGTCGGCCTGTAGGCCTGTACCATGTAGTAACATTGGCCTAAAACATGTTAGATAGGCCAACATGTGCCATATGCCTATATACCATGTGACATAGGTGTATTATTTCAGTAATACACTGCACTTATGTCAGTAATACACTATCTTAAATCATAATCTATATTGGTTAATAATTATGAACGGGTGTAATAAAGCTGTCTGAAATTATATATAGCTGTATTCGATTATAGTATGGTATTCAATTCGCTTATATATATATTGAATATATATATATAATTGAATACAGCGTGTGAATCAGGCAATGTCAGCAGTTTACACGCCTATTGTCCACTCTTCTCACCTCCCAAGCGTTCTATAGGTGCGCCAAATGTGAACGCGTGCGTAACACTGCCACTCAGTATAATGCAGTGTGCTTATATAGCCATAGTTACAATTGCTCATCCTCGCCTACACTAAATATGAGCATATGGATATGGAGATTTAGTGCAATAACCGTTTTTTCTTTCTTTTTTCGAACACACATTGAAAGGCCTATGGAAGCCGTTTACAAATGCTTTGTTGCAACGCAGCCAGCCAGTAGCTTGTATGTTCTCATGCTGCTTCGCTGGTCTGACGCTACGTGTCCAGCACCCGACCGACCTTTCCGTTTGAAATCATGGTCACGGGTTTCTGTTTATTTTACTCTACACGCAGCGCTAGTCGCTCCGTAGCCTATAAACTCGCAAGAGCCTGTGCATGCTATATCTGGCTGCTACAGGATCAGCAGGCCACGCTGCATGGTGGCGGTGGATGGATGGAGGGTGGGAGGAGCTGCTGCTGCTGCTGCTGCTGCTGCTGCTGCTGCTGCTGCTGCTGCTGCTGCTGCTGCTGCTGCTGCTGCAGCAGCAGCAGAAGAGAGAACTCCATTCACTTGTCAACGCCGCCCTGCACATTGGAGCATCCAATCTAGCGCCCCACCCATGGAACGCAACGCAACCACACATACACACACAGAGCCCTCCCGCCTTCATGCCGCTTACCTGCCGACCCGTAGGATTTAGACAGTAGCCACCGGACACTGGCACAGATCTTGGCTCGGTGGAAGTCGTACTGGTCCAGCGGTTGGATCTCCGACACGGTGAACGCCTTCTTCATGGCACTTGTGTCCACCATCGCCGACTGAGCGGTTACGCGCGCGGATAATAAGCACGCGCGCGCCGCAGAAGCGGGGGAAAAAAATCTGTAGCAAATAGGAGTGGGGTACGAAGGAGGAGGAGGGTGCGAGGAGGTGTGGCTCATAAAATATGACGCGCAGACACCTTCGCGAAGTGGCTCCGCCCCTCGTAAACGGCCGGCCTTCACGAGCTGTGATTTACGATTTATTTGAATGAACTAAGGGTAGCCTCTGGTGACTCCATCTAATCCATCCCGTAAACAACACAAAGCACTAAACAGCTGCCACGCGCACGCAGAACC
>OMOU01054401.1:0-10511 GCA_900312585.1 Malacocephalus occidentalis | reverse complement strand
GGGGAATATCAGTACCTTATCAGTGGGATGTTTCTCTTAGTTGCCTGGCTAACCACCATGACCTTCACTAAAGACTATCCTAATTGGACACCGTCTCATGCCTGCACCATTTTACAGTGCACTACAGCACACTTTTTCCATACCACCATGGTCGTAATTAGAATATAGATATATATGGGACGACATCCTCCCCAATATTCAATGACGGTCAAAACATATTGATCAAATGTAAGCCATGTCGACGACCATTTGATAATCATTGGCCCCAATATCCCAAGACCATTCACCGCTTCTACCTTCCAGACTATTCTGTGCCGTAGATGACCTTTTCCACACCGCTGTTTGCAGAAGAGTGCAGTGAAAGGAATTTGCTTTTCAGTTTCAATAATGGCAAGTCCCTGAAGTTACAGGTGAATGAGGTCCACATTATAGGCTTACATATTTCCCTCTTTGAACAACGAGGCCACAGCCTACACACACCTATGCAACATGGGATTCTTTTCAAACGTTCTGTTATACATTCAATATTTCAGCCGCTCCCCGCCGCTGAAACAAACACTTAAAGGCAGAAGACAATCCCCCGCTGAGATTAACAAATATCCGCAGTCAGCTGGGAGAATCACGAGATTAGTGCACAAATGTCAATCTTTGGAATGTAATCTCCACTTGAAACTGTAGATATTCGTGTGTGTGTGTGTGTGTGTGTGTGCCTATATGTGTCCCAGCGTTTGTTGCTGTATCAAGATGTTGGTTCGCAGCAGATCGCAAACAGTGATACAAATAGACGCAGCGATAAAACACGGGAATATCTCCCCCGCACATATGACATTTCATGTCATAATCACACATCAGGATTGTGATTTGCTTTGAATGAAGAAACGTGAGAGGCTGATGTACGTGGTGAATGTTAAATGATTGTGCTGTGGTATTTATTGGGAGAATATTAGCAGTCATGGAAGTCGCAGAGGAGCGTCGTAAGATGTTCTATAAAACAGATATCCTATGCATGATAAGTAGGGTACAGCTATTCAATAGAGCCGCTATATAATAGAGAAACACAGCTACAAATACCATTTTGCTCACTTGATTATTGTCTCACCTGTCATTTATAGATGTATGTGAATGTATAAGGGGCATGAGACGTTACTATCTACGATATACTAGTGTGACTGCCCATCTACCAGCTGTAGCTCAGAAAACAGACTCCTGGACAGCGATCTGTTGTGCAGCAAATACAACTTATTCATATTCATATATCCTGAATGCCATTAGTCGCTGCTGCTAATTGGGGCTGCTTATAGAGGAACTCAACTCTCCGCTAGCCCAAGGATAGCACAGCGCGCACGGCGGTAGTGTTGTGCGGTGATTGTGGTGGAATATTACAAACCGTAAATGTCTGATTGGAAGGATGGGATGGAGTGCCGGTGAGCAACACAAGATGCCCCAAGGAGAGCTTACGGCAGTCAATTAAAAGGTCATGATCAGGCGCGTGAAACGCTGCTCCAAGCTCTCAATTCAACTCGACACTGCTTTTGGTTTTTTCTTCTCTCAGCGTGTGTGCTGTTGAACCAAGATAATTTCCAACTGAGCTAACCAATATGGGGTCAAGGCTTTTCCATCGGATGTTTGCAGATTTCATAACATGCCGTATGCCTTTAGTGGTTGACCCCACAACGGGTATTGATTTAAATAAAGCTCTAAGCCATGAAATCATATTAAGACAGGGAGCTGTGCAAGCTAACAAGCTTCATCCCTTATGCCCGGGAGAAAGCTAATGGGATATGTATGGTTTGATGGGAGTGAGGAGAGTCCCAGGGGAATTACCAGCACTGGCTTTGAATCGGACTGAATATAGACTTGCTGTGCTACTGCACTTACTAAGAAGAATTATAATTACGTATAACTATCGAAGAAATATTAAGAATAACTTTGAAACATTAGTAGTGGTGAAGCTTTGCTCTCACATGAATACTCATTAGCCTTATTAGCATCATTTCATCATGTCACTCATTTCATAATCAGCAGGATAACAAAATAATGGATCACAAGATAGTAAAAAAGTTAATTATTTCCAAACAATTGGTTAATAATATAGTAATAGACTAATGCTGCAATTCTTGATTAGTTTAAAAGCATGAGTTAAGTCTTTTGTGTGAACCATTGCAAGTAGTAAGGCTTGTATTCAGATCAGCTCTCACAAAAGACATAAGGCTTTCTAACTCTCTGAACCAATCATGAATTGCAGCATTATTAAGCGTTTAAAAAACATGTTTAAACACGACTGGATATTCCAGCCTCTATTCCCCGCTGTACCATGCTGGACCTGGGCGGCTCTGTCGCCTCGTTCCTCTGTGTGTCTCCTGGAGACACAGACGCCTTTCGTTGATGATGACTTTGGACCTGGTTACCAGGATGCAGCCTTGCAGGGTCGCCACGAGTGTCCCTCAACCCCAAAGTCCTGCTGCCAGCCTGCAAATGCGCAGAAAGGCCTCCTGATTGGATTGAATGGGCACAGGATACCAGAAAGTCTTTTTTTGTAGAGGTATTTAACAGTTATTTAAAGAAATACAAAACACAAAGAAATGTCACACTCCTCCAAGTCCTGATGACTAACTGACTACAAACTTTTTGAGTGCGTGCAGACCCTGCAGATGTGTGTGGGGCTCTAGTCGCAGTGCTTAAGCCTTAAAAACATTTTAATTGCTGCCTATTAAACTCTGATAATGTATCTAGCTTCGAGGTGCAATTAATTTAAGTAGGGCCGGTCAATCCCATTTTAATTTCTCTTGTGTGTTGTCCACCAAGAATACACAGACTTTATTCAACAATTTGCAAAATTTACAAATACCATGATTCTTGGTAAATGTAATATTCATGTTTGCTGTCCCTCTAAGCCTCTTGTGAGTGAATATATTCGTCTAGTTTTAATCTTGCGTAGTTTACCACGGGCCGACTCACAGGCTTGGCCATACATTCGACCAAAGTCTTGTCGTTCGGTTTTTGGATTTGAAACATGGAAATAATTGATGCATGTCTGTCGGCTCATAGATATATTTGATTCATTTCTGCCTGTCTTTCCTGCGTAATTCATCTCGAGCCTTCTCCTCTCCATCTCAGCACTGAGGAACTTATTTCCTTATTTGACACCACCTGCACTTCAATTCTTACATTGAGGCTAAAGGTTACAAGTGGAAGTGTGATAAGCCTAAAATCTCCTTTGATATTTTGAGGGGAAATGTTCTCAAATTTCAGGAAACAGTTAACGCAGTGAGAACTAAATACTTTTCTGACCTCATCTGCACCAACTCTCATAATATCTCCGTCCTATTCAGTACCATTAACTCTGTCATCTGTTCCTCCCCCAGGACTATCTTCATGCAAATCATTTTTGGGAAATTTTCATTAGCAAAGTCAAGAGGAGCATTCCCCCCTCCACCCTTGACCTAGATGCCTCACTGGTCTAGACTGTTTTCAACCTATCACATTACCCTCCCTTATAGAGATTCTGAAGGATGTGACATAGCTGGTACCACCATACTCTCTAGTATCAACAGCTCTCTGGCCACTGGTACCTTTTTCAACCTGCTTCAAGCGCGCAGTGGTCCAGCCCCTCCTGAAAAAACCCAACTTAAACATCTTGAAATGGTCGCTGCTGCCCGACTTACCCAACAACAAAAAACATCTACTGTAAACTAGCTTCCATGTTGAATTTATTCAAATGAGTTATAAAATATGTTATATTAAATATACAGCTATATTTGCGATAGTGAAAGTTGAATCTCTGGATGAACTAAAAATAAGTGTCCACATAGAGAGCGTGGATATCTGTATAGAACCTAAGTTAACCTAACCTGTTAAGTTTACTCTCAGTGATGAACTTGACTTTTTAACATGGATTCACAGAAGTAAATTTACTTGTTATTGCATCCAGAACACAGCAGCATGGCTGGTGTTCAACTTACCAAAATTCTCCCATGTTTTATTATTATTATTATTAATAGTACTTAGCATTGTTTAGCATATTGTATGTTCTTAGATGTTGGTAAAGCACTCAGAAAGGCAGTTCTGTTCGTATACCAGCTGTTATGCAGGTAACCTTGCAATTATGGAACTCGTTCTATTAGCCTTGCACCTATGAATGCTTGAAAGCTGCTCTATTCTTATCTTTATGTATCACAACGATATATTGCTTCAACAAATGTACTCATATGTGGATGAAAGTGTCTGCCAAATGCACTACATGTAAATGTATTGTGTATTTTGCAAGCCCAAACATCTCTGATGATTTTAGGCGTATTTGGGTGCACGCTTTCTGGACGGTTTCTAGAAATCATATGGAAAACCAAACTAATTAAGGCATTTAATTCGTTTTCTGATAGTCGTTTCAATTCGCAATCAAAAGAAGACCAACTTTGAGTAAATTAAAGTAAATTAAAAATATGTAGTCAGCTTGCCTTCATTATTGTGCTAAAAATGCATTCTTTGGCATTGTCTGGCACCATTAAATATGATTGCTCCAGACAAACGCCGAAGGCATGGAACAGGACTGAAAAAGACAAATGGATAAAAATGATGATTGAATAAATATTTTGGTTTAATTGTGCACATTAGTTGCAGTGTTGCTGAAATCGATTCAATCAGAAAGCAAAAGCAAAATGAAAAGAATAAAAGAAAGGAAAATAAAAAGAACAGAAATTATTTAATTTCCCAACTATTTGAAAAATAAGAAACAGAACCTTTCAATGTGGGATGATAAAATAATATCTCGGTGACTTGGTTATCCTTCTACAAATTCAAACTTTTTGAAATGACGACTGCACAACAAGCAAGAGAATCCCATGCATTATCTCCTGTAGGCGTTTCCTGGGGGATATACTGTAAGTCCCACCAGCGTAATCAGGTTCTACCCCTGGGGGGCTGTTCCCAGCCATCCATGCCTGATAATCCACCACCCGAGGGAGGTGCCCAGCCCGCACCCAGCCAGCACCCAGCCAGCACCCAGCCAGCACCCAGCCAGCACCCAGCCAGCACCCAGCCAGCACCCAGCCAGCACACAGCCAGCACCCAGCCAGCACTCAGCCAGCATCCAGCATTGGAGGCTCTACCTCTCAGGTCCACATGCTACTAAGTACCTCATATATCGCAGACGGTAAGCCCAGCTGTCATCCTGTGGCGAGAACTTTCCATGTGTTTCTTTGTGACTTTGTGACTATTGGCCAACACGGCTTTCCGTGCGAAAGGCACACGGGGGGCCTGAATGTCTTGGGCCAGTCACATCCCTCATCACGTCTGTCCCGCAGAATCTGTGTTGACTGCATGACATCTTAAAGCTGTCTCCAAGTTTACAAATCTACGAATCATAGACATGTTTACCACAGCAAACTCCCGTGTCCCCTCGGTTGGTCTGTGAGAGATTATAAAGAGCTGTGTTCCACTGTACCACAGCCAGGCTGGAGTCTGCATTGTTCAAATATTGGCCTGGCATACGCTTTAACTCTGTGATTCCAGGACTGGGGTAAGTGGAACAAATTCTCCGGCCCCCATCTGATATATAGAGACTATACTAGACCTGAGACTAGATCATACAAATAAGTGCACTTAAAGAAAATTATTGTACGGAAAAATGAAGAGCACTTAAATATGAATTGTACTTCAGTTGAAGGGCACTTCATTTTTGTGAACACTTAATGATAATCAACTCTTTAGTGGAGTTGAACACACTTTCAACTTGTTTAGTATTGTACTTCATATATTTTATATAGATTACTTTTTGTATTTGATGTAAGACACAATAAAGACTCCACAAATAAACGTTACGATAACTCATTGGTAAGCTTTTATGACTCATAGGCCCTGGGTTCAAGCCAGGCAGACAGTGTATTACATTAGTAGTACAATTGCCTCGAGAATATACCTTTTTTGGAAATGTAATTTTTTTAGGTAGGGATTGCAAGGGGTATTTGGCAGACGCCTTAGGTTTGGTTCATCTATTGCTTGTTTGACTGGTGTGTTTATTAATGCCAGTTTTGTTCCATGTGTTTGTGCCTACAGTATATATTTTGTACATAGCTGTACTGGGGATTCCTCTCATGAACCAGAGGGTCCTGCGAAGCATAGCGGCTTAACTGAGCTAAATGTATCCCCCCAAGGAGTTTGATTAAAGGGGAGGGATGGTGGCTTTAGGCGATCTAAACCATGGCTAGTTGTTCTCTGTTGTGCTTTATTGCATCCAGATATCATGGCTCTCCCTCTGTCTCTCACTCTCTCTCTTTGTCTGTCTGTCTCTCTCTTTCCCTCTCCCACTCTCTTGTGTCTGTCTGTCTGTCTCTCTCTCTCTCTCTCAGCTCTCTCTCTCATTCTCTCGCTCTTGTTTCATGTCCAAGCGATTGTTTGAAGCAAAGCTGGAGGCTTTAATGTCCACAGATAAAAATCCAGAATTATTTATTTTGGCACATATTATATGTCTGTCGTTACATCATTGTGTAAGTGAGTTTCAAATCTCCTTGAAAGAGTTTTAGAAGGCTACTTTTCTTGTCCTTACTTCCAATACAACTACTACACTTTGGCATGTAGGTGCGCATCAAGCCCATATGAAAATAGCATATTTAACAGATGCATTCCTACTATTAAGCTTGCAATTATGAATGATTGAAACTTGCTCTGTTCTTATTTGTATGTACCACAGCGATATATTGCTGTCTATATCAACAAATCACTGTAAGTCACTTTGGATAAAGGCATCTGCCACATGCCCTAAATGTACATGTATTTGAAGGTCCATGTGGTCTATCGTGAAGTTCTCTCTAAGATTATGTATGTGTGTGTGTGTGTGTGCCACTGTTTGCAGCAACAGCGACTATTCTAAGTCATTAGCTTTGATAACTTTGCATCAAATGCAGATTGAGATATTCGGCCTGATTCGCCAAAAAGTTAAAAGTGAATTTTGTCTTCTTATTTCTGCGATGGAGGAAGCGGAGATGTTTGAAACGCTGTGCACGATGGGGATTAGACTGTCAAAAATGACTATCATCGCTTTTAAAAAAGGCCTTTTCATCCATATTTTATTGCAAAGGCTCATGACAATATTCAAGGCCAGTTACATGTGTTTCTATTTCCAATTCCAATTTGTGTTGCATTATGAAATGTTAAAAAGGGGAAATACTGAAACAATTTTCTTTTTGACACAAAGTTTGTCCTTGAAAATGTAAGTTATTAGGCTTCTGTAGTTACACAGACATGACCAGCACACAAGAACGATTCATTAACATTGCTTATTGTATTAACGCCTATGCCATCTCTTTGGCCATCATTGTGATTGTCTGGTCTTTCACAAAAGATTAAAATTGTTCAGAAGAATAGCAATACAATATCTGTGTAATATGGTTATGTGCATACACATCTTTTATATATATATATATATATATATATACATATATACACACACACACACACACACCATATATTTTCCAACTACTTTCATTTAAACCTTCAACAACATTTTAATGGCGGTGATAAAAACCTGAGCAAGAAGCAGATGTTGGTTGGCTCATGGTTGGCCTGTCATGGGACAGAGCAACAGGCACAACACGGGGCTGTCATTGTTATCACCTGCGACAGCTCAACGTCAGTTTCAAGTCAGAGAGGCACGTTCACATCACAAATCCGTCTCTACCCATTTTTCAAGGAAAACACACATTTCCTGTACAGACACTGGTGGTTGTCCCCGTTTTTCTTAATTGCATACAACTCTATTTGTACAGGACTATGCGGTAACCCACTGTCACATACGATGGTACATTTATCCCCATGAGCTCATTCACTCTGAATCATCATTTGAGATCCTCATAATGATCATAATGTAATACAACTCATACGGTTGGTGAACAACCTGTGTGTATTCAAGTATGTACCTCCAGTTGATAATAGGTATTTTCACAATCTTCTATCTATATCGAGACTGCGATTGATGTCAGACTGTGTCAGACTGTTGATGTGTATTTAAACAACACTGTGTCTAATTTAAAAGCATCATTATATGATGAATAATGAATTGTTACTCATGTCTTCCTTTTAATCATTATTATTGTATATACACTTGATATACTTTGTAATAAAATGCAATGTGGAAGTTTTAATGTCATATCAGGCATGGACTGTCACTGTAAAGTGCTTGCGATGCATTATATAATAATTGCATATTACCAATAAGCAATGCTTTCAGAGTATTATAATGTGTGTTGTTTCCAGCTCTGTTGTAGCGTTTCACTTCCAGGCGAGGGCAGCAATATGCATGCAGCCCGTTTTACGGTGGGGAGAAGAAGGAGGGGGACAGGAAGAGGACGCGAAGAAGAAGAATAACAAGAGCAGGAAGAGGAACACTGGCCACAACCTGGCAACTTCCAGCCTCGTTAAGCTCGGCTGCCCGTACACGTAGTAAACGTCTTTCCAGCATTAGTCAACATGCCTTTGGATGTTCATTGCGTCCGTGTGTGGTTTGCGGTGGACACTGCCGTCGCCACAGACGCATGCAAATGAATGTAGAATGGCTATTTTTAACGAGCCGAGCTAGCTGCGCTAGCTAGCAGCTATTCCGGCTATAGGCTTTGTCGTGGCAACGGAGGTAACTGGCTGGTAACTAGCTAGCAACGAGCTGCTCGCCAGCTCACTGTTTTACCGAGGTCTTGATACCAAACGCTACGCGAAGCTAGCGGGCGTGAACATGGCGATTGTTTCTGGATCCTGCGTTCGAATGAACGGGTCCCGAAGCGGGCCCTCGGTGTCGGCCTCCCCCTCCGGGACGGTGGGACAGTCCCAGCCCATGATAGCGGTGTGGGAATGGCAGGATGACCTGGGCCACTGGCGGCCGTACAGCGGCCAGGTGAGCGGACACATCGAACGGTGTCTGATGACACCCCGGCCAGGGGCCCCGAGCGGAGGGCCACCCCCCGGCGGACCCACCACCAGTATCTGCCTCGGACAGTCAGACCCAACGCTGTCTCCTTATCTCATAGACATACCCAGCTTGAAGCAGTTTCGGCAAGATACGGGTGAGGCTCTTTGGTTTGCAGACACTCATTTGCATACGTTGTGCTTGTGTATGACAGTAGGCATGGTTCTACTGAGGTGCAGTCAGGACCCATTACTGTGCCATGGTCCCACTGAGGTTCAGTCAGGAGTCAGACCCAATACTGTGGCATGGTTCCACTGAGGTGCAGTCAGGACCCAATACTGTGTCAAGGTCCCACTGGGGTACAACCAGGATCCATTACTGTGGCATGATCCCACTGTGGTACAGTCAGGACCTAATGTAATGGATACCGTTGACTAATCCTAGTACTAAACTAGTCAATGTTGCTTGGTGACGTGGTTGGCTTTAGTTAGTTTGTAGACAGTGTCTAAAAACCACTGCAGTCATAGGCTAAGTACCATATAAGAACTTCAGGGTGTGTTACATCCGTGTGAATAATTTAATGAGGTAGACGGTGTATTCGTCATTGCAGCCTATCCATTTGGGTTTCCATGGCGCGCATGACTGTGCTCAATACACCAGCCAACATTCACACATCTATCGTGTGAATGGTGTATCAGGCATGTTTAAAAACACCTAATTGGTCCAATCTTGAAAAATCTTTATTTAGGGCCCAGAAGCCAATTCCGATACATATGTTTATCTTTCGTGAGGGTTGTTATGGTATATTTAGGAATCACCTCAATTTTTAGTCTGTTATACATCATATCGGAATTGTTTCAGTAATTCAGCCCAAAATGAACCCAACAGTATCGACTATCTGTGTGTGACGCCTGTCAAAGGTCACAGATATTGACAGGAATGTCCAGTTGAGTAAGTCATCAAACACTGACTTGTATTTTCATGTTTGAATTTTGCAACAGAACCATGTGATTTCTGTGGAAATCGCTTTTCTAACAGAGTGCTTTTCTGACCCTTTAAGCAAGATGGAAATGCAGTCCACCTTGTTTCTGTTGATGAATAGGAGTCATGGCATGTACTGCTGTTAGATATTTGTGGAAGTCAGAGGTTGAAATGCATGCATAACTTGGGAAACACTTTCTACATCTATACAAAGCTCTCCTATCAAACATGCATGAGTTGCTCTGTGTAAGGGGGACATTGGCACTTATGGGAAATGGAGTCTATTATGTTAGGTTATTGTCCCGCAAAGCTGTTTTTCGATCCATAAACCATCCAAATAACCACCGGATCTTGTACATTTTTTTATTGCTTTTCCTCCCCAGGCAAAACCCGGTCAGTGCGTCGCTCACTGTTCCCCCAGTCCTCTGGGCTGGGCAGCGGCGTCTACTGGGAGTGGGCCAACGATGAGGGCGGCTGGACGCCCTATGAGACGCGCACGTCCATCCTGCTGGAGCACAGCTACCAGGCGCGGCAGGGCACGGCCGACCTGGGCCTGCACGGCTACAACTACATCGTGGACCTCACGTCGCTGGCCCAGGTGAACAAGGCCAGCGGCTTCCGGCGGCAGGTGAGGCGGCAG